>ML787073.1:369229-379723 GCA_009831015.1 Picea engelmannii
ATTAGTATATCATCAAAAAATACTAACACAAATTTTCAAAGGAAGGGCTTGAAAATGAAATTCATCAACCCTTGGAATGTGGAAGGTGCATTTGTAAGGCCAAAAGGCATGACCAAAAATTCATAATGGCCTTCATGAGTTCAAAATGCTGTTTTTGGGATATCTTCTTCCTTCATTCTGATATGATGATACCCTGAACGGAGATCCAATTTTGTGAAATAGATTGCTCCATGTAGTTCATCTAACAATTCATCAATGATGAGAATGGGAAACTTATATTTAATAGTGATCTTGTTGAGCTCTCTATAATATGGACACATACGCCATGAGCTATCTTTCTTGAATACCATTACCACAGGTGAAAAGTAAGAACTTTAGCTAGGTCTAATAATGCCAACCTCTAACATTTCTTCAACCATGTGCTCAATTTCACTCTTCTGGGCATAAGGGTATCTGTATGGCCTGATATTAGGTGAATTTCATGATCATGATTTCGAATGGGTGGAAGACCTTTGGGAATATCTTCAAATACTTTGGAATGCTTATCAATGATCCCTTGGAGATATTGAGGAATAGATGGCTTAGATGTTTGAACATCTAGTGAGCATAGTTGTGCAATAACACCTTGATGCCCCCTTTTCAGTAATTTTGTTATGCCATTAGAACTTATCACCTTACCGGGTTTCCCTGTGATACCTCTTAACTCAATTTCTTTTCCTTCCAATGAAAATTTCATGAAAAGTTCTTGAAAATTAAAGTCCACTGTTCCTAATGATTGTAACCATTGGATTCCTAGTACAACATCAACACCACCCATGGGTATAACAATCATTGGACAATTCATTACATATTCCCCCATAGTAAGATTGATCTTATTGCATTTTCCTAAGCAATTGATAGTTCCTCCATCTACAATCATTACTTGAAACTCTGGCACTAGATATAAAAAACAATTGAGAGTTTTGGCTAATTTATAGTGAATGAAATTATGAGTACTCTTGTTGGCACAGGGGCAGACCCAGGGTTCACTCCATGAGCGCACCAACAAGCCCTAGCTACTGGTTCTTTCGACAACACTTGCGAAGTAGATGTTGTCTCACCCAAAGCAGCTAAGAGGGGGGTTGCAGAACAGAGATGTCTACAACCAGGGGAATATCAAGTGGAACTAATACAACAATAATTCAACATTCATATATCTCTTATCAGCTAGATCTACTCTACGCAACAATAAATCTGATCTAACACAATAATGCAAACAATGACATAGATCCAGGCATAAATCACACATACGACACAAAATATACGTGGTTTACCCTTTCTCTAGGGCTACGTCCACAAAACTGTGCTTATGATATATTAAGATAAGGATTACAGTTCTGATCTGCGCTCTTAGTCATCATATCTTCTGTCTCTTCTCTCTCTCTCCCACATTCCTATGCAACCAGCTGCAGGATTTGATCTTCGTACCCAGCTGAAGATATTACAATACCAGAAGGCTCTCACTCTTATCACTCCTCTCTCTCACAATACAATAATCTACCAATAAAAAACAATCAATATCAATACCCCACATTAGTACCGACCTGACCTAGGTCCTCTCGACCTCTATTTATACATTATAGTTCCTCACCAACAACCTTAGGTCGAAACCTAGGTGTTAAAAACCCTAATTGTTTAAAACCCTAGGTCAACTTGACCCACCTTTTTATGGCTTCACCAGCCTATCTTTCCTCCCTTCTCGCACGGTGCTCCAAAGCATCCAATGGTGGCTTTCTCGACTTGTTGAGTTGTCCTCAATCCATCTTCCTTGTTGATCTGTCATCCTCGATCTCCTCATCCAACAACTTGCTTCCCCGTACTTCACTCCGGCTTTTCTACTCTTTTGCTTACTTCGACCCAGTGACAGTCACTGTGACTCCCGTGCAGTTCGCGCTTGACCTTTTCTTCCGCAATCTTCTCTTTCTTCCATAACCAAGGGCCAACAGGCCCCCAACACTCACCTGTGACTTGTCCCGAGGCACTTCGGATATGATCCTTCCATTTCAGTTCAACTTTGGAATGCATAGTGCAACCTTTTCTTTCTGCTTTATGCCTCCTTCCCATCCTTGTGCAGACTGCCTTTTCTGTGTCTAGTACCCAGTTTCAACTGCACTTGGTACCTAGACCCTTTTCTCCTTGCTTTTATTGAGAGTTGTGAGGCAGCTGGTTGTCATAATACAACTTCAATCGACTCCCATTCACTAATCCTTCTTTCCATTCTCCCTTCAATGTCTTCAGCTACGCAGCTCCTCCTTATGTAACATAGGCAATCTCATATGGTCCAAGCTAGTGCATTTTGAACTTCCCTGGATGTCTTATAAATTTACTGTCATACACCAATACTAAATCACCTTGCTTAAATGCCTTCTTCTTGATGTGTCTATCATGATATGCTTTCTTTCTTTCCTTCTGTACCTACTTATGGAATCCTGCAATAAATCTATCTTCTTCTAGTTCAACCAGCTGGGCAAGCCTCTCACAAACAACGCCAGTATGATCCATGTCTGTAAATGCAACAATTCTTAAGCTTGATACCAAGTACTCCATCGCGACAACAACTTCAAGACCATAAACCAACTTGAAAGGGGCTTGCATTGTTAATTTCTTGCAAGTGGTTCTATAAGCCCAGAGTGTGGATGGTACTCTGAAATCCCAGTTATCCCTGTTCACACTACAAATCTTTGTCAATGTTGTCTCCAAGATCTTGTTGAATGCTTTGACCATTCTATTTTTTTGTGGATGGTAAGGTGTACTCTTTTGATGGTGAACAACAAATTCTTCAGTCAGGGCTTCAACTGTCTTATTGATGAAGTGTGTTCCTTGATAACTCATAAGGGCCTTAGGGAATCCAAACCTGGTTATTATGTCATAAAATATAAAATGCACGGCTGTAGTTGCACTACAATCCTTGACTGCTCTTGCTTCAGACCATCTAGTCAGGTATTTTGTCGTGGTGATAATGTACCTTTCTCCTATGCGCTTCCTTGGTGGGTTTATAGGTCCCATGAAGTCAATGGCCCACTTTTCAAATGCTTGTAGGGTCATCTGCAATTCTAATGGCATTTCATCTCTTCGGGATGGTTTTCCATTTCTCTAGCATACATCACATGCTCTGGCATACTCTTTAGCATCTTTGTGTAACGTAGGCCACCAAAGGCCAGCTCGCAAAACCTTCTGCGTAGTTGCTTTCCTTGCGTAATGTCCTCCTGCGATGCTTTCATGAGATTCTGTGAGGATCAGTGGGTGCTTTGACTCCATCACACATCTTCTTAGTATCTCATCAGGTCCCATCTTATATAGCTGACCAACTATCAGTGAAAAGTCTGTAGAGCACACCACTAGTTGTTTCTTCTAGGAAATTGTATACTCATTTGGAGACATTCTTGTTAACAGGAATTGGACTATGTCTGTGAAATGGTAATCTATCTTCCTAATGGCGAGAAACTGTGCATTTGGTAGTGTATCCTCCAGAATGGTGGGTTCTTCGCCATGTTCCAACCTTGATAAGTGGTCGAGTCCTTGATAAGTGGTCGGGTCCCTTGTTCATTCTTTCTGGCTTAACTATGATCTCAAAATCATATTCTTGAAACATGAGTATCCATCTACATATTCGCCACCCCAACACTATCTTGTTGACTAGGTACTTTAGCGAAGAGTGATCAATAAACATTTTAAAGTGTCCTCCTAGTAAGTAATGGCGGAATTTTTGCAGCACATACACCATGGCTAATCCTTCTCTCTCTGTAGTAGTGTAATTGATTTCAACTGTAGATAGATTTCTACTGGAAAATGCTAATGGATGGTCGATATCCCCTTCTCTAGGTTGTGCCAATACTGCTCCTAAGGCAATAGAAGATGCATCGACATGGACATGAAATTCTCTGCTCCAGTTTGGAAAGACAAGAATGGGCACAATCACCATCTTTTGTTTCAGTGTGTCAAAGCTCTGCTGGCATTCGTCTGTCCAACCAAACTGACAATCTTTCTTTAATAACTTCTCCATTGGTGCAGTAATCTGAGCATAACCTTTAATAAATTTCCTGTAATAGCGAATATGTCCTAGTGCAGTGCACAATTGTTTGACTGAAGTAGGAGTCGGTAAGTCGACTATAGTTGCAATTTTTGATGGATCAACCAACAATCTTTGCTTGCATACAATATGTCCTAATAATACTCCAAATGGTGAGAAGAAGATGTAGTTCTTCAAATTTAAAGCAATTTGATACTGCCTGCATTTGTCCAACATTAGTCTTAGACATTCAATATGATTTTTCAGCAAACTAAAAATAGTCCAGTCATACAAATAGGCTTCTAAAAACTTATGCAAAAATTCTTTGAACGCTTTGACCACCACCCTGGAGAAGATGGTTGGGGAATTATTTAGTCCAAATGGCATCAATATGTATTGATAGGATCCCCATACTATGGAAAATGTGATCTTGTGGTGGTCCTCCTTGGCAATCCGGATTTGATGGTATCCTGAAAATCCGTCTGTAAAAGAATATACTTCCTAGCCGCCCACGTTATCCAACACTTCATCTGTGAATGGTGTAGGGAAAGGATCATGCAAAAAAGCATCATTCAACTTCCTAAGATCTACACAGATCTTGATATCTCCTGTATTCTTGTCTTGCACCACCATAGGGATGATCCACTCTGACTCTTCAACAGGTTCAATAATCCCCGCTTCTAACATTCCGTCGAGCTCAATCTTCACTTTTTCCTTATATTTCGGGTTCAAACTGTAGGGTCTTTGTTTGACTGGCTTCACATCTAGTTTCAAAGGTATTATCATCTCTCCCATAGGTCCTTTGATACCCTTCATATCAATGAACTTGGTCGGAAACAAGTCCTGATACTCGTGCAATAATTTTGTAATTTTGTCAATGGTAGCAGCATCCAAGTAATCTCCGACATTGGCAAGGTTTGGTGTCCCCTCTATCCCAATATTGACTTTATTTATCTTGATCGCTTGTCCAATGAGTGGAAACTCAACTCATGGTCCTTCCACATCTTTGTGGCCTTTTGTCTCAGTGATGTTTACCTTCCTCGGATCGTCATTTGCATCAGCATTAATGTTGTAACATCCTTGTAGTTTTTGGAATGTCACAGTCCATTCATCCTCTTCTTGCTCCAAAGGGAGGCTATATACCTCCTTAAATACTTTCTGCCTCAAAATATGTAGTGCTTGATCTACTGAAGGAAATTCACTTTCAAACAAAAAGGTGGTTACAAAATTCTGAAGCATACCTTCCCAATCTGCAGTGACGAGGCGCAGCTCCGCTTGAAGGTACCAGTTAATAGGGGTCGTGTACAACATGTTAATGAAGCTGTGTACCCATTGTTCTTGAGGAATGTCTCTCTAGGATTCTTTGTAGCTTCTCACATGGTCCTTTGGGAAACTTCGACCTGTGTACCTCTCTTCGCAGCTTCCTACTTGTGCTGAGAACCGTGCTGTCATCAAGGTTCAACATTGTGTCTAGTCTGTAATATTGATTTTGTGCGTCCCCTACCATCTTCCTGGTGTATATTTCAGGGCCTCGTCCATAGCCAACAAACTTTGTTGTGCTGGTACACTTATTTCAAAATTTGAGAGGAAGGCTTCTAGAGGGTTCAGACCATCAAAGGTAGGCAAGTTACTTATTGTTATACCAATCCAACGAACTTCTCTGGTCAGTTGAGCACATCTCCTTGTGGATACTTCATACATATGGTTTTTCCAGTTCTCCAACGCTTCTTCTAAATATGATGAACATGCATTGTCACTTCGCCAACTTAGATTTCCATCGGCAGTAGGGTTGATATAATCTTGTTGTCTGGATGTTAATTTATATATGTTTTCCAGCTCATATGCATGGTCTTCTTCTCTGATGGGCTCTGTATATTGTGGACCCTCATCTGGATCTAAGGGTGCAATAAACCTAAGGCCAACTCTTTCAAATGTCATGCGTATTTTCTTTAAATAAAAAACAATAGAATTGTCAAAGGCCCAATCAATTCCTAGCAATAGAGGGTAAGGGCAGCTATCATCAACAATTTCAATTACCTCAAAATCTGCAAAGGTCCTAACTTTGTCGATGTCCACAGGGACATGCTCCAATCATCCAAATGGGATGACAACTTGCTGATTAGCCATTCTAAGCCTGATAGGGGAATAGATCAACTTCGGTTTTCCCATTAGTGCCCAAGTTTTCTTCGTCATGACATTGACCTCCGACCCTAAGTCGAGGACCACATAGTCTATATCATACTCTCCTATTTGAGCATTCAAATGTAATTCTTTGTTTGTTCTTCTCTTCTTTCCAATCTGGTCTACCTTTCCTAGATCATATTGCCTGATTAGGTTCTGTAACTCTTTCACAACATTCTCATCTCGAATTAACTTAAGACAAGCATACAAAAATTCGATGAGTTTACTTACCTCTTTTCCTTCTTTTGGTGAAGTGGATTGATCAAATGCCTGAGGCATTCCATACTCTTTTATTTCTGGTTGCGTTTTATATGAGGATCCTTCGTCCCCCTTGAACTCCTGTCTTTCTTCCTCGAAGATTTGTCTTTCTTTCCTTGCATCAAAAGCCCGAGTCTTCTCCACAACTTTCCTGATACCTGACTCTTTTGTGATCTTTCTTTGGATTGTTCTATCTTCTCCTGTAGCAGCGCCTCCTTGAGTAATAACAATGAATCTAGGGTCTGTTCCGCGTGGTTTGACATATATCATTTTCACTTGTGGGTTATGCTAGGGTCCTCGTCTTTACTAAATCTTAGCCAACAGCACAGGGCATTCTTCTATGACATGCTCAAAAGAGTTACAATAATTGCAGGTTGTGCAAGGATTCTAACAATCCCTTGCCAAGTGTCCTGGATGCACGTAGTTATAACAGATTATTTTTCCCCGGCCTTGGCCCATACCTCCTCCTCATCCTTGTCCTCTGTATCCATCGAGAGGATTGAAGTTTCCTCTCCCTAGAGAGTTTTAATGCGGAGTGTTTCCTTCTTGATGTACTTCACCTTGAATCTTGTATATGTTCCTCGACCTCTCATGCATGAGATCATAAGCTCTACAATCTTGATCATCATGCCCCACTGATTTACAGAATGTGTAATACAATTTTGTGGGTGTTTGAACATACTTCAACATGTAATAGCACTCACCTGGGCGATGCCTATTTCTACATACATTGCACCAGGGTAGGTTAACTTGCTTCAAGGGGATCGACGTTCCTGAGGCCAAATACTCATGAAATAGGGGACAATGTTCCTTATCATGAACTTTGGATCTACATCTTACACACCATATATCTTCTTTTTTGTCCTACCCCTTGTCCTTCTTCATATCCTCGACCCACAGAGACAAACTAGTCAGCTGGCTCAAGATTTGGCTCATGCCTAAGCTAGATTCTCCCATAGGTGATGATTCAAGCTTCACGGCGATCTCCAAATCTTCTGCCTATGATGAAATCTTATGATGCATCAGAGGGACTCTGATGTGGGGTAACAACATTGCGATGAACCATTCTTTGTTCTGTTCATCGGGGATCTGAAAAGTTAATCAACCTGTTAGGGTCTTGAATCTCTAGTCGAACTCCCAAACAGGCTCTACTACCTTTTGTTTGATCTCTTTTAGCTCTGTAATACATTGTGACTCCAACTTAGGTTTCTTAAACTTTTCAATCAACACATTCTTGATCTCATTCAGTGGCTTAGGTTGTGCTAGTCCTTAGACAAGTTTCATGTACCAGCTCAACGAGCGGTCCCTTAGCGTAGTGCTAAACTGGGTTCTCTTGATGGATTTGTCGGTGATACTTTTAATATTCCATATGACCTCACACAGGAACCAGTGTTGATTGGGATCCTTAGATCCATCTCCCCTGAATATAGGGAGCCTCATCTCATCTTCCATAGAGTTCCCTAAGCTTCCTGTTTAAGTATAGGCTGAGTTTCTAGTAACAACACTCTGAAGACTCTGGTGGTTCTAGATATTCTGGCTGCTTGGTGCTATTGAAACAACATGAGGTTTAATGTTACTTACTTCAGTAGTCTTCACAGTTATGCAGTTTCTGGCTCGCATTGGTGAAGTTCTTCAGCTTCCCCTTCTTCTGTTTTGGTGGGCTCTGAATGTTCTTCGTCATTTAGATCTACCTCTTCTCCATTGTAGAAACCCTCTTCTCTATAGTTTTTCTTAAATAGGTTCTCAAGGTGAACCCCTGTGAATACTCTTCCACTGCATGTATATCCATCTTCTGTGTCGCTGTCGCTGTCTGAATTTATGAACATTAGTCTTTTCAGGTCCAACCAATCTACTGTATTTTCAAGACGTTCTTTTCATGCAACAACATCTTGATTCTCAGCTTCAGAATGTGCAAAAATTTTCCTCTGGGTCCTTTGAAAAAGTGTCTCTCGACTTGGCTATATGATTCTACCCTATCAACAACAAATTCAGTGATATACCCTCCAATGGTACTATCAAACCAATGATCTACTACTCTGGATACAGCATTGTCAACTCTCTTGACCTTCTGGATCAATGTTGGTGTCCAAACCACATGAGGTCTAGATTTGATCTCGAACTGGGTATCGATTAGCCTATCCAAGCACTCAAACAAATCTTGGTGGATTCCTCCAAAGAAGATCTCATGAATGTCTGTGAAGAGGTATCTTTGTAGCCAATCTTTAGTGCTCAGTTTGGGGTTCTTGTTCTGGGCTTCAACGAAGTCCCTTTCTTGATCTTCTATCCACTTTTGAATCTATGTCTTCGATGGGAACCACCTTGACATTCCCTTACACAAATTCCTGTCCCGACAATGGATCCATTTGTTGGCACAGGGGCAGACCCAGGGTTCACTCCATGAACGCACCAACAAGCCCTAGCTACTGGCCCTTTCGGCAACACCTGTGAAGCAGATGTAGTCTCACCCAAAGCAACTAAGAGGGGGGTTGCAGGACAAAGATGTCTACAACCAGGAGAATATCAAGTGGAACTAATACAACAATAATGCAACATTCATATATCTCTTATGAGCTAGATCTACTCTGTGCAGCAATAAATCTGATCTAACACAATAATGCAAACAATGACAGAGATCCAGGCGTCAATCACACATACGAAACAAAATATATGTGGTTCACCCTCTCTCTAGGGCTACTTCCACAGAACTATGCTTATGATATATTAAGATAAAGCTTACAGTTCTGATCTGCACTCTTAGTCAGTAGATCTTCTCTCTCTTCTCTCTGTCTCCCACCTTCCTGTGCACCCAGCTGCATGATTTGATCTTCACACCCAGTTGAAGATATTACAATACCAGAAGGCTCTCACTCTCAACACTCCTCTCTCTCACAAGACAATAATCTCCCAATCAACAACAATCAATATCAATACCCCACACTAGTACCAACCCGACCTAGGTCCTCTTGACCTTTATTTATACATTATAGTCCCTCACCGATAGCCTTAGGTTGAAACCTAGGTGTTAAAAACCCTAATTACCCAAAAACCTAGGTGTCTAAAACCCTAGGTCAACTTGACCCACCTTTTCAGGGCTTCACCAACTTGTATTTCCTCCCTTCTCATGTAGTGCTCCAAATCATCCAATGGTGGATTTCTCTGCTTGCTGAATTGTCCTCGATCCATCTACCTTGTTGATATGTCATCCTTGATCTCCTCATCCAACAACTTGCTTCCCCGTACTTCGCTCTGAATTTTATGCTCTTTTGCTTACTTCGACCCAGTGACATTCATTGTGTCTCCCATGCAGTTCATGTTTGAACTTTTCTTCCTCGATATTCTCTTTCTTCCATAACCAAGGGCCAACAACTGCCAGAATCAATTAGGACTATTACCTTTTTCTTTTTGATGTATCCTTCAATCTTGAGGGTTTGAGGTGTGCTAATTCCAACCAATGCATTACACGATATCGTGGGAGTCAACTTTTCAGACGAAATTGATTCTACGTTTTCAACTTGAGATGCTTCTTATTCTTGTTCTTCTTCCTCTTCACAATCTATGTAGAATAATTTCTTCTCACCACACTTATGTCCCTTACTGTACTTGTTGTCACAATTAAAGCATGGAACTTTTTCTTTTCTTTCCTCCAATTGTTGAGGTGTTAACCTTGTAGGTTGAGGTGTTTTAGAAGAAGGAGCATTATTCTCTCTATAGATGTTATGAGTGTTCCTTCTAGTAGCCATAGCCATATTTTTACTTTCAACATTTCTTTCCACCTTAAATGCATTCTCCAATGATTCGAGTTCCCAAAGGCGAACCTCGTGTTTAATGTTATCCTTTAAAGTTCCTATGAATACATCAATCAAATGCTCATCTGGAATATCTGTTACCTTTATATTCAATCTTTGGAAGTTCTCAATGTGCTCGGTAACTGAACCCTTTTGCTTGATATTTATCAATTGGCTAAAGAAGGTATTGCTCCTTGTATCCTCATAGTGTGCTATCATTTC
>ML787073.1:385287-451407 GCA_009831015.1 Picea engelmannii
CAATGTTCAGTACATGGATGATAGTGGCTTCAGTGAAATGTAACAGGATTGCAATGACTAACAATGTACTTTCAGTGGTCATCATTGTATTACAGCTGATCTTGATGAGACAGGTGCACAGGACAGAGTTCAGAGACAGAGGATAAGCTGGGTGGCCTATCCCGGGCTTGTTAACTGGACAGTAACCTTTTGGGGACCAAAAGGTCTTGTTGTGGGGAGGTGTGATCCGAAAACGGATCCAGAAGCCTGATAGGGCTTGAAAAATGCTCAAAAATGAAAGTGCTCAGAATGCAACGAAACCTATGCCATTGCGTCCGTCTCGTCTTCCTGATTCCGGTGGTATAATTTTTATGTCAAACGGAGTCTGTATGGAGAAGATATCACATTCTGTCCGGCAAGCCAAACAGGCAAAATTTTGGATGCTGACTGTACCTGTCCGTACAGTCCGTACAGACACGTGTCAGTCCGTACAGATGACGTGGCATGTCCATACGGTGACGTGGTGGTACCAGAATATGACACGTGGCAGCATGGGATGATGACACATGGCAGCACCAAAAGGTGACATGTGGTAGGCAGATTTGGCCGTTTGGGGGTACGGTTGGACCAATAAAAAAAGTGACACGTGTCACCACTCACAGGGTGACACATAGCATGCTGACGTCATCCAGTGACGTGGCAGGCTGACAGGGTGTACGGACGAGCTGACGCAGCAGACAGGTGGCAGTATGGCAGAGATTAAGTGGCGGCAGACGTGGACCAATCAGATGCTGACGCGTGTCATGTTATCAGTGGTTGGTAAGGGTGCCACGTGGCCCAATCCTGGGCTGCCATGTGGCACCCCATTATTGGTTCAATGGTTTCAATGTTATAAAATTTGGTTGATCGGCGGGGTTCGAACACGGGACCTCCCGGCCGAGCAATGAACTAACGAAATCCGGCTAACCGGGCCGCCGGCGGTGGTTCTTATTATGTGAAGCGGGGCGATTTATATTTAAATTGCAACGAAAGTGATAGCCGGCGGGAAAAGGGCCGGGGCCTAGCCCCAGCCCTCGGCGCCAATGATGCGACCGTTGTAATATAACCACGGGCGCAGGGATCCAAACGACGGGCGGTTGTAATAGTTAGAGCCACAGGTCCTATGGTCGGGCCACGAGACCCGGTGCTACAACGATACGCGAGGGCGGTTGAAATAATTATGGCTCGTGGCCATATGAAATTGCCACACGACCGGGAGCCGTTCCATACCATGCGGAGCGGGGGTTTAACCAACGGCCACGGCCACATGCAATTGCCACGGACCGAGAGCCAGCGGAAAAGGGGGCTAGCGCATAGCCCACGGGCTAGCGCTTAGCCCGAAATTAGTCCATGTGACCGATTAAAAGGGGGCCGCGCCCAGCATTTGGGGGCTAAAGGCCAACAACTATTGCAAAGTGGGTTTTTAAAACCCGAATTTGGTATTTTTTAATTAATATGCCCTATTTTTAGCAGATTTCTTCCATTTTTGGGGGATATTGGGCATTTTTGGAGGCCAAATTCTTGGAGGAAGTTGGGGATGTGAAACCAACTCTTTTGCTATATAAACCAGGCCTTTTTGAGGCCATGGGACAGTCATTCAGAGCAGAGTTATGCTAGAGGAAAGCCAAGCCATAGTCAGTTTGATGGAGGGAAGCCTTTGAGGTGGATACGCTGTCGGATCGTTTCTGGGAGCTTGGAGCATCAGTTTGGCGTGCCGTTTCTTTTGCAGGGTTCTTGAGATCTAGGACAACAAGACCAGATCAGTCTTGTAGCCTTTGGGCATTTCTGAGATGTAATTTTGAGCACTTGAGCAGAAATAAAGAAGCCTCCCCCACAAGAAAAAGGCCCGGAGACGTAGGCAAACATTGTGCCGAACTCCATTATCAACCTGCGTTCCTATGGTTTGCTGTTCATTATGCTTTTCAGATCTGCACATGTGTTTTGAATGTCATAATCTTCTTCTTTCCTCATTCTTTCGTTAAATTCTCAAATGGTTAAAATATTCATGCAAGTTAAAACTCAACCATAATCATAAAAGATCCTGCCCCGGATCATCCACATATATGGTTGGCCCAACAGAACATCATAGACATACAGTGGATAAACATCACATAATACCTCATCCTTGAAGGGTTAGATGTCATATGACAATTGACACTATTGGCTGACACGAAGATCGTGTCCATGGAGAAGCCACCCAATGTTGTATGGATGCGGGTGTGGTGTTGTCAAAAATCCCAACTGTTTGATGACCTCTACTGAGCTGAGGTTATTTTGGCTTCCTATATCAACAATAAAATGCAATAGGGTCCCCTTCACCCACATCTATGAATGAAAAAGGTGCTCCCCCTCTTTAGGATCTGTGGTTGAATTGTTGCAGTCGCGACAATAACAATGGGGTCTGCGTCGATGATTTGTCTTCTACCAGTGTTTTCTAAATCATATTCTAAGTCATGGTTCAACTCCTTGTCTTTGATATCGACCACCAATGACTATTTTGAGCAACATTCATCGATGTTGTGACAGGGGCTTCTATGGAAATCGCACCATTTTCCAATGTCCTTCTTCATCTTTCTGTTACCCTTCTTTTCCTGTGGCTTGGAATGGTTTTTTGAAGGCTGGTTGTTAGGGCCATCTTTACCATACTTTGGTTGTTTTAGATTTGTAGACCTAAACTCCCACTTGTTCTAGTGTTTAAATTTCTGTTCTATTTTAATAGCATATCGATAAGTAACACCCAGTGATGAGATGTCCAAAAAATCCATTTTAGTTTGGATATATCTGTGTAGAGCACCATGGTATTTCAAAACTAGATGTCGCTCAGAGCCTTTGATACCTATCTTGGTGCACAAGGTATGGAAGGTATTGGTGAAATCCAACACTGCTTGACCACTCTCTTGCTGCAGTTGGGTCCATCTCATGTACTAGTCGTCATAGTTGCCAACAGGGTAATATTGTTTCTTGACCGCATCCACAAAAAAATCCCAACTGGGCTCGGCCCCATATATTCCAGACTCCTTTGTGGAAATTTTCTCTGAGTAAGTTTCCCACCAATGTTTGACATGGGGGAGAGCCTTAAGGATTGCGAAGGTGATATTTTCCCCGTCGGATAAATTATGAACAAAGAAACAACCTTCTAGCAGATTTAACCATTTTTCTAGGGCATCTGCATCTATTCGTCCTTCAAATACGAGAATATAAAAATTAACTTGTATATTGAAAGGTGAGGTGCCTTCAAAGTGGTCGCTTGATGGAGACGTGCCTATTGTTATCTACTGGTGTTGAAGGATGTGGGAAAAATTCTCCATCATTTCGTCTCTTTTTCGCGTGAGAGCTTGCTCAAGCAACAGATTAATAAAATCTTTTTCTCCATCGATTTTCTTTTCTTCCTCCATGGAGGGTTTCTTGGGCATGCAAGATAGATTTTCCTCAAGAGAGACAAGATCGAGACCCAACTTGCTATACTCAGACCTCGTTAGGGACATCCACTGAAAAATGATCAAGAGCAGCCTACTCTGATACCATTGATCGATATTATTTTCTGCATGAAATGAGAGTGGAGATATAATAAATATATGTACAAAGATATTTCAGATATCCAATAATATTAAAAAAATATATCAGAGATGCAACCATAAACACAGAGATACAGTAATACACAATTTCTCTTAATGATCAAAATGCACAAAGACTGTAAAAATACAGAGTGAAAGACTCTCTAGAATGGTGGTAGCTTATCTTTGAGAAGAGATGTGATGCCTACTTGCATCTACAAGAAGATGATTGTTACAATGAGGCTCTCAAGGCCTTTTTAACATAAGGAAAATCTAAAACCCTAACCCCGGAAGATGAAAAGACAAAAGGTTTGTGGGCCCTGATGGGGGTAGTTGATATGTCAATTTCCCAGGGGTGTAACATTTTCATACGATCTCCATTTGGGACGCCCGATACACTATTGGAAAGGTCTAACCAAGAACGATTTTTAATTGGCCTAGGATAACATCTAAAACAACCGCATGGGCACCAAATCCACGAAAAATATCATTTAGAGCCTCAAAACGACCTTGGAAGTTTGGAACTCGAAAAACTATCGATAAATTGCCAAGGTTGAAATTGTTATTTCGAGTCAATGGCATAGGTGGGTGGCCATCAATATCCACTTGGATCAATCATTTAAAAAATTGTGTGCAGTCCTTTGGTGTGAGATTCATTTGCACAACTCAATGCACGCAGAGCCAAACCAAACATCTTATTCCTTCCACTCACTAGATTATATGTAAACTACAGTTACATTTATATGTACAATTTGAGTTTATCCTAGGGGTATTACATCCCCCCTCCCCTTTATTTATGCACTGTCCTCAGTGCAATATATACACATATACAACCAAAATTTCAGAAGTCTTAAAAAAGATGCAAGTATTATGCTCGCATAACATCCTATGCTCCCAAGTTGCATCCTCTAGGCCGTACCAGGTCTAATGGACCTTTACTGGCCCTATGGCTCAATTCCATAGTTGCTTGATCCTCTGATCCAATATGCACACCAGATTCACTTGAAAAACACCTTCTTGCTCCACCTGAATCACATTCCAATAAATGACATGATTAGTATCAACCACATACCTTTTAAGTAATGATACATGGAATACATTATGAATGCACATTGATGCAAGAAAGGAAATCATGTATGCTACATGCCCTATCATTTCTAGTATTTCAAATGGCCCACAAAATCTAACTGCCAGCTTTGAGAAATTTCCTAATTTCAGGGAACTTCTGTTAGCCTTTACTTTCAAGACACATGGTCACCCACTTTAAATTACCTCTGAGTTCTACCCTTATCAACATAGCTTTTTTGCCTGCCCTGGGAAACCTTTAAATTCTATTTTATTTTGATCATCTTCTCATACATTTCCTTGAGTAGTTATGGCCCAACCACTATGCGGTTTGTTGGGTTGTCCCAGCTCACTGATGTGTTTCATTTTCTTTCATAAAGTTCCTCAAATGGCTTCATCTTCAGGGATGCTTGGTACCCATTTCTGTAAGAAAATTTTACCAAGTGAAAATAATCCTCCAATTTGGATGTTCTATCCATCACATACATCCTTAGCATATATTATATTACATGATTCACCCTTTCTATCTGCCCATCTGACTCTGGATGATAAGCTATGCTAAAATGCATATTTCTTTCATATCCCTTGAATAATCCTTTCCAAAAATTTGATGTAAATTTTGGATCTCTTTCAGACACAATTGTCATGGGAATTCCATGCAATTGAGCTATTTATTTAAGATAAATATCAACTATATTAGCTACCTTGTGAGTGAGCTTTACTAGAATAAAATGGGCATCTTTGGTAAACTTATCAACCACTACCATGATAGAATCATGTTGCTTGCTAGTTTTGGGTAGTTTAGCGATAAAATCCATTGTTACAACTTCCCATTTCCACTCAGGAATGGACAATGGCTATATCAAACCAACTGGGTATCTATGCTCAAACTTGACATTTTGACATTTTAAACGCTTGGAAATAAAATCAACAACTTCTTTCTTCATGAATGACCAATAATATTGGCTCCCGAAAGCTACAATAGTTTTATAGTAATTTGGGTTTCCAACATAAGGCACATTATGCATTTATCCCAATATCAGATTCTTCAATTCACGAGAATTTGGCACATAAATTCTTCCCATATACGTAAGAATTTCATCATTTTCCAGCTTATAGTCTTAAAATTTCTATGTTAAATTACCTTGCTGAAGTTTTTCCTTTACCTCCATGTATTTCTAATATGATTTTGCAGCTTCTAGAATTATATCTTTCAAATATTATTGGTACATGCTAATGTTTGTAGCATGCATATCATGCACCCTCTTACTAAGTGCATCAGACACCTTGTTCTCTTTACCTTTGATATGTTTTATATCAAAATCATATTCATTGAGGAAATCTAACCACCTGCTTTTCTTGGCATTTAGAGTTGGTTGTCCAAACAAGTATTTGAGACCACTATGGTCTATCCTAAACTCAAATTTTTTTCCCATGAGGTAGTGCCTCCACATATTCAAGGCATGCACTATGGATACCAACTCCAAATCATGAGTTGCATAGTGCCTTTCATGCTCCTTCAATTTCCTCGATTCATAGCACACCACATACCCATTTTGACTAAGGAATCCACCTAGTCCTTCTTTACATGCATCAATACATATGATGAAATTTTCATTTGGATCAACAATCCTTAGGATTGGAGCACTTGTTAATAATTTCTTCAAGTGTTGTAAACTCCTTTTACAATCCAATGTCCATTCAAACTTCACATCTTTCTTCTGTAAATAAGTAATTGGGTGTGAAATATTTGAAAGTTCTTCAATAAATCTCCTATAGTAACCTGGAAGGCCCATGAATGATCTAACTTCTAATACATTCCTTGATGTTGGCCATCCATCAATGGCATTTATCTTTTCTGGATCCAATGTTATCCCTTCCTCAGAGATGATCCACTGCTAGCCCTTTTTTGGATCCACTGCTATCCCTTCCTCGAAATATCATGTGTAATTGTGCCGCAAATGCCAAGACTTTGGTCGATGGTTGGCTGAGGACCGAGAGGTTCAAAATACTATCGAAAGAGGTCAGGGTCCCTCTAGTGGCGTTCTCGATCAAGGACAGTAGCAAACATGATGAGTATGAGCTCTTTGACCACCTAAGAAGGTTTAGGTGGATCATGTCTGCATACACCATGGCTCCTGACGCATATCATGTAACACTTCTACGTGTGGTGGTTCATGAATATTTCAACCGGAGTTTGGAAAAATGACTGGCTTGTTAAATAGAGAAGGTGCTGTAGGAACTTGACGCACATCCTCCAAAGTTAGTGATGGAAGTGACAATACCTCTCATAGAAATCCATCCTCAAATCAAAGAAGACAAAGATATAGACATCGAGAGGTTAAATTCGTGTTCTGTGTTCAATGAGATTGGTACCTGTCATAGAGCCATGAAAGAGAGAAATGATTTTGTGTTTGTTGAGCATATTCCCAGTCGTATTTTCTGAACACCATTGAAATAGTTGGTGCTAATTATTTTATTATTCCATTGGTCGTTGCCACCATTGAATCACTTGTCTTTAGTCACAATATTCAGATCAATTGTTACCAAATCAAATGGGATAGATTTATCGAAGCCGCGTTCAAGGGAGGTTGTCACACCTGAGGTTTCTTTATCATTTAAAACAAAAATCAATTTTTTTCTTGAAATTGGGAGGTTTCTTTATATTTTTTTGCAATAGTTTTTTTTCTTGAAATTGGGAGGTTTCTGTATCAATTTTGGCCATAATTGTTTTTTTGAAATTGGGAGATTTATTTATCATTTTTTGAAATTGCGAGGATCCAATGACATGATAAACTTAGCATAAGCATATTTTGGATGGTTGATTACCTCTTCAAAATAATTTGTTCATATATTTGTTTCATTCTCAAATCTTCTCCACGTACAAGAAATCAAGAAGTGAAAGAGTGACTAAACCTCTTGCTAGGTGAAGGAATTCATCATTTTCTTTATTACAATAAAATGGTGGCTCTCCCATTTACAAAAGGTGTGATCATAAAAATAAATCAATCACATAATAATAAACTTTAGAGATTTTTTTTCTTTATTTACACAATAAGTTCATATATAATGAAAATCAATTGCTCCACCAACCAAATAAAAAGTTCCAGTTTGGCTAGTGACTAGAAAGAGGCTAGTGACTATAATGTTTATGTTATTTGTATGTTCTTAAACCAAAACAAACCAATGATTTCATGTTAGTCAATGAAAAGGGATTTGTTTACTTAATTTGTTTCATTAAAACAACTGTCATTGTTTAATTAAGATGCACCTTTGAGGACTTTTTATTGATATTTCTATATATTATTGTAGAAAAAGTAACTTTAAATATAAATTGACATAACCAAATAATTAAAATCGTTGATATATCTCAATCAACATTAACATTATTAATGTAAGAAGGTGTGTTAGGATATTTAGACACTTTGGAGTTAGTTAAGATGTACTTGGTATAATGTTTCGTTAGGTAAAAGTGTGTTTCTTAGTGTGTTTATTTAGTATGCAGTTGTAATTAGGAAATTCGACGATCACGATATGTTCCTGACATAGAGTGATATGACAGTTCATATTCTCCTCGATCTTAATGACCATTAATCTGTGGCTTAACACTCGATTGTTCCATGATCTCTATTTAAAGAGCATGGAGGGTCATTTGTTGATGATCAATTGTGAGAAACTCTCTTGTAAAATCTCTCTGCAATTTTTTTCTTTTGCATTAATAAACTGCTCCAAGTGGTCACGTTGGCTGGGGCCGTGGATGTTTCCTCATAGGGTTTTACCACGTCAAAAAATCAGTGTGTTGATATTTGATTTGTTTGTGTGAGTGGTTATTGAAGGTGGTCATCCTCTGTTGGAATACATGTATTGTCGAACATGGTATCAAAGCTTGTTTGAAGACTCGCTCCTTTTATAGATCGAGATCGTGAAGCCGAGTTGCCACATCTCCATTTTTTTTTCCATTTTCATACATTTTTGGGCTGGTAGGACTATTCCATTGTGTTCAGAGCGCTCATTTCATTCAGGAAATATTTTCGTTTCACTCTAAAAGGTTTATGTTTTCCCAAGATACGACCATTTCAGTTAGATTCGGAGGTATAAAGCCTGAATACGCCATTTTTAATTTTTTGCAGAGTATTATTTTAGTTTTATATTGTTTGTTTCCAGATTGCTACTCTTTTAGATCTGTGTATTCTCTTTTCCCCGTGCCCTGTTAGATCTTAGAAAATTAGAAATAGATAGGAAAATGTGCATTTTCCAGGTAAGCTAACCGAGATCTAACCCTTGTTGCCATCGAGAAGAATTTTTTTTTTCTTCTGTGAAAAGAGTTTTTTTTTCATCACACTCTCCAAGGTCGCCTTCCACAACAACAAGACCCCCAATCCTCCTGCTAAACAATACAATATTTTTTTCTATCTCACTTGGTTAAAAGTTGTCTTATTAACTAAGAGGTCTTGATTTCAAGTCTCTTTTTTGTTACTTTTTTTGAAAAAGTTCATGCATCCATTGTAAAGTGTATTTCACTTCAAGTATAGAAGTGAATCACTATAAGTAGCTTTAATATTTTGTTTTAAAGTTATTTATTTTGCATGCAACTTTATTTTATAAAGTAACTTCATTGTTAAAGAGGCCCCCACTTCTTTTTATAAAAGTGGGTCACTTCATAAAGCAACTTATTCATAAAAGTGAGGGAATAACTTTCACATCCAAAGTCTGTTTTTAGTGTCATTTTTTTTTTAAACGCCTAATTTTTCAAGATCTTTCCATCCAGATCATCAGTTTCATTTTTTAAATACATATTATTTGCGTATTTAATATGGATTATTCCAGTGATATTTTTCTTACCAACACCAACTACTTCCAATGAAAATCCCATATGGAGGATTTATTAAGAAGTAAAGGCTTGTATCGAATTACCTTGGGAAAAGAAAAATAACCCATTGATGTTGATAAGAAATTCAAATGGGATAATAGGAGTGGAGAAGCATGTGGACTAATCAAAATGTCCATGTCTCCTAATTTAAGGTTCCACCTTAAAGAAATTGATGACCCCAATGAATCTTGGGAAAAACTTGAATCTGTGTTTGGTAAAAATAATATTATTCGAGCAAATCAGTTAGAAAATCAAATACTGAATTTAAGTCCAAATGATTTTTCTTGCATTGAAGACTATCTATCTAAGTTTAAAACACTCAGAATTTTATGTGAAGAATGTTAGATAAAGCTAGAGGAAGAGCGTTGCATCTATATTATTCTTTCTAAGCTAGGTAGTGCATATTCTGTGTTTATATATACCTTTTATGCCATGAGAGAGGCTCTATGGAAATATTATCAAAAACCTACTCTTGAGTCCTTTTGTGATTCTTTGATTAGAGAGCAAGATAATTTTGTACAACTTGGAATGATCAACAATGCAGGTACCTCCAACAAAGCCTTATTCACCCAGAAGAAAGATAAACCCAATAATACCAGGAAGTAACATCCTTGCCACAAAAAAAAGCAACACAAGGGTCCCAAACCCACTCATAAATATTCAACTCCTAGATCTGACAAAGGATCAAAATCTAAAAATAAGAAGACTGACAAACCTTGCAACTTTTGTGATAAATATTGTCATGATGAGTCCAAATGTTTCAAGAAGATGACAGTTTTAGAAGCAACGATGAAGAAGCACGACATTAGTATTGATTCTACTTCTTCTTCTTCTTCACATGGACATGCACTTTCTTCTTATCGTTTCTCCTTCAATGCAACTTCTACTTCTTCTTTTGATGAGTGGATTATTGATTCTAGAGCATCTTATCACATGGATAAGGATAAAGACATATTTTATGCTCTAAATGAATGTAACACCAAAAAAATATTTGTTGGTGATGATAGATATCTTAATGTTGTAGGATTTGGAACTGTTCAAGTAGATAATGGTAATTTCAATGATGTATTATGTGTTCCAAGTCTTTCTTGCAACCTTCTATCAGTATATCAAATCACTCATTCAGGTGAAGGTAAAATTGTAGAGTTTTCACCTCACCAAGTTGTAATCAAGGATCTAAAATATCCTAAGAATGTTCTTGAAAATGGAATTGTTGATGATATTACTAGGTTATACAAGTTTGACAAAATTGGGTCATTATGTTTTCCATCTATTTTTGTTTCTCATAGCAATGACTTGAGAAAAATTTGGCATAAGCGGTTTGGTCATCTAAACTATTGTTCATTGCAACAACTATGTAATCAACAGATGGTGACTTGTCTTTCTCTTGTTTCATGCAGAGATGATGTTTGTGCTAGTTCTTTTCTCAGAAAACATCAGCGGGATAATTTTGACAAACGTGCCTCTTTTCACTCCTCAGGCCCTTTGTAGCTTGTTCATAGCGACTTGTCTGGTCCACTTTTGTCTCCTTCTTTTTCTGGGTGCAAGTATTTCTTAACTTTTATTTATGAATTTTCCAGACGTACTTGGGTTTACTTATTAAAACTTAAGAGTAGAGTTTTTGACAAGTTTCTGGCCTATAAGGCCCTTGTAGAAAATCGATCTAGACATCAAATTCAAAGGTTAAGAACAAATAATGGAGGAAAATATGTGAACAATAATTTTACAAGTTACTACACTACACAGGGTATCCAAATGCAACACATTGTTCCATATACACCACAACAAAATGGTGTTGTTGAGAGAAACAACCACACATTAAAAGAAATGACTAATTGTATGATCCAATCTAAGGGATTAAGTCTAAAGTATTGGGCATAAGCCATCAACTGTGCAAATTACATAATAAAATGCTCTCCCACAAAGGCTATTAAAAATATGACACTGAAATAAGCATGGAATAAAATTAAACCAGATATAAGTCACTTACGTGTATTTGGTAGTATAACATGGGCTCACATTCCTGATGAGAAAAGGAAAACATTGCAGCCTAAAAGTGAGAAGTGTATATTTTTTGGTTATTCTGAAGATGTCAAAGGTTACAAACTTCTTCAACCACATTGTAATTAAATTATTATTAGAATATATGTTAAATTTGAGGAAAATCTATTGGCGTGCGAGCCTAATTCGATGATTTTTCCTTCTTCGACCTGCGAGCCATCTTTGATGTGTGTGCCTTATTATGTTCATATTATGTTTTCTTCTTCATATGATGACAATGAGGATGAAAATCCACCTTCGCCTACTTACCTTCCTCCAGATAATTCTATTGAAACTGAACAAGCACCAACACCACCGCTTCCTGGATGGATCCATTCAACACGATAAAAAATTGGTGATATTATCAGTGATCCTTCATATCAATGTCATATACGTTCTTAGTTATAACGAGCCTCTTCTCTTTTGGCTCAAGTTTCAAAGACTCATGATTCAGAGACATTTGCAGAATCTTCAGGTCATCCAGATTGGGATACATCAATGAATGAAGAGTATCATTCTTTAATGGAAAATGATACTTGGGATCTTGTACCTCTTCCAAAAGCAATAAAACTTGTCATATGTAAATGGGTCTATAGAAATAATTATGCATCAGATGGAAGTGTTGAAAGACACAAGGCTCGGTTAATTTCCAAAGGATTATCCCAAGTTGAAGGAATTGACTATAATGAACCTTTTCCCCTGTAGCCAAAATGAATTCCATTTGCCTTGTTATTGCCCTTATTGCCTCACATAAATGGGAGGTCCATTAGATGGATGTTAAATCTGCCTTATTTCATGGAGATTTGCAAGAAGAAATATACATGGAAAAACCTCCTGGCTATGTCCAGAATGATTCTAGCCTTGTTTTTCTCCTTAAGAAATCTCGTTATGGTCTTAAGCAAGCTCCTCGAGCTTGGTATGATAAAATGGACAACTTTCTTATTGACACCAGATTTTCTAGATGCCATTCTGATCCTAATGTGTATACCAAGAAAGTAGGAAGCCATCTCATAATCCTTGTCCTTTATGTTGATAACCTTATCCTTACTAGTAGTGACTCAAAAATTTTAAACCATGTGAAAATCATCCTTAAGAAGAAATTTGAAATGAAAAACTTAGGCTTTTTGCACTATTTCCTTGGCCTCCAAGTTTTGCAAACCAATGGAGGAATTTTTCTTTCCCATTCTAAGTATGTTTGTGACCTTCTTTGTCGCTTTCACATGGAATATTGTAAACCAATCCTTTCTCCCTTCCAATTATGAGTCAATCTTGTTGCCACTTGTACTTCTTCTGAAGTTGATGCCACCTTGTACCGTCAGTTAGTTGGTAGCCTCTTATACTTGACTCATACTCATCCTAATATTTCCTTTTTTGTTGGTATTGTTTCTCGGTATATGTAAACACCCCATGGAATCCATTGGAAAGCAGCTAAAAGGATACTTCAATATGTATGGGGTACAGTTCAGTTCGGGATACACTACAGTTCATGGGGGACTCCTTTATTGGTTGTTTTCACTGATTCAGATTGGGCCGATGACCCTGATGATCAAAATTATACTACAGGTTATGTTTTCAGCCTTAGTTTAGGACCTGTCACTTGGTCCTGTATGAAACAACAAGATTTTTCAGTTTCTTCAGTAGTAGCAGAGTACTGAGCAGTGGTAAATGCAAGTCAAGAAGCCTTGCGGCTTTGAAAGATCCTTTCAGAGTTTGGATTCCAACAATAACATCCAACCAGCCTTTGGTACGAAAATCAAAGTTCCATCAAGCACGCCAAAGACCCAATTCAACATCAATGCATCAAACAGATTGAGCTACACATGCACTTCCTCATAAAGCTCATTCATCATCAAGTTATTGAAGTGCTCTTTTCCCCTACAAAAGATCAAGTTGTAGACATTTTCACAAGGTATCTTACAGAAGAAAAGTTTTCCAAAATTCCATCAATGTTAGGATTTCATGAAATTGTCATTAAGGGGGGATAGGATATAATGCCTCCTTACTTCTCCTATTGTGTCACTATTGTAAATCCTTCAATCCTATCCCAAGTTGTTCTTAAGGGAGGATGTTGATCCAGATTTATGAGAAGAACGAAATGAAACCATAGATTTGTAATGTAAACATAGAGACACAATGAAAAATAAGAGAGATACAATTAAAATTGGCTTCTATTAAATAATAAATATGCTGAAAACTATAAAATGCAGACTGAAAACAAACTTGCTAGAATGGTGGTAGCTTATCTCTGAGAAGAGATGCGACGTCTACGCTCATTCACAAGAAGATGAGTACCATGAGGCTCTGAAGGAATTTTTAAAATAAATATGAATGAAAAAACCCTAGACATCCAAAAACGTAACCCTAAGAGATGAAGCGCCAAAATTCATGTGGGCCTCGTTGGGGTAAGTTAGTACATTAACTTCCTGAGATCGTAACTTTTGCATACGATCTTAGTTTAGGGCACACAATAGCTCGTTGGAAAGGTATTGATGATGATATTCTTTTAGGTAGATCAATGAGAGCCTTTGGAATTCATTGAGGTGCATGATCATGAAAAAACATCATTTAGGCCCTCAAATTGGCGTAAGAAGTTAAAAACTGCTAAAAATAGTAAATTGCCAAAATTGCCAAAAAATTGTTTTGAGCCAGTTGGAAAAGATGGGTGGCCACCGATATCCACATGGATAAATACTCCATAATTAGGAATCAATAGTCTCCATTTCATTGATTTCCCCCATCAGATGAGGAAATATCTACTAAATTTGGCCCTGGGTGAGCCACTTGCCTTGGTGCAGGAGCTGCCTTGCTTTGAAAACCCAATAAAGCTGGATCCTTTGCTAGCGAGTTCCCTTGACATGTGTGTCCATGATATAATTAGTGGATTCTTGTTCCATGCAGTCAGGGTTGAGCTATGTTGGTGCCAACTATTCTGCTATCTCCTAGGTGTCTAATAATGGTGGAAAATAAGGCCGAAGGAGGTCCACATTGAACACTTGGTGCAAGCTAAGGAAGGGGGGCAGGTTGAGATTAAAAGATTTATCACCCACAACCTTGGTAATGGTGTAAGGCCCATAATGGAGTGGAATAAGCTTCTGATGAGGCCCTGTAAGGCATTCTTTCTACAAGTGCAACCAAACTTTGTCTCCAACCTGAAACTAGTGTGGCACCTAGTGTTGGTCACAGTGTTTCTTGTACTTGGCAGTGGACTTCTGTAAAATATCTTGAACCTGTTTGTGGATGTGTTGGATCCACTCAATGAATTGGGTGGCTTTGTCAGTTGCAGTTGGAGCATGCAACAAGTCTTCCTGGGTGGCTGTAAAGGGTAGTGCAATACCCATGGGACCCAATGGCTGAAATCCCAACCCCACATGAAAGGGGTTGTGGTTGAGCTATGTATAGATCTGTTGTAGATGTTATGAACATAGGGAATATTCTCATCCCAGGTGTGAGGGTGCTTGGAATTTGGTATGCGCAGGATGTGCATGATCATCCGGTTGACGACCTCAGTTTAGAAATCTGTCTGGGGGTGGAAGGAAGTGGACTTGGTGAGCTTGGTGTCCAGAATATGATGAGGAATTGGCTGCCCTATTTTGAGATAATGGTTCGTGGGATCCAAAAGTGTACCCACACTCGTTCAAAGAAAAGCTTGATAGTTTCCTCCACCATGATTCTCTTCTTGCAGGTGGCCAAAATCGCCATCTTGGAAAAGAGATCAACAACCATAAAAACATAGTCATTTCCCCACCTAGTGGAAGAGAGGCCTGAAATTTAATTCATTGAGATGGATTCCCAAGGCCTGTCAGGAGTAGGTAAAGGAGTGTACAAGCCTTTTTTCTTGATGTCTAGTTTGGCAATAACACAGGAAGTTCAGGACCATATATATTTGCTGACATCCTGTTGAAGTTTTGGCCAATAGAAATGTCATTGCAACACTGCCACTGTATTTTCCACGCCGAAGTGTCCTGCCACCCGACTGTAGTGTGATTCCAAAATAAACTTCTCTCACTCACTTGATGGAACATAGATATGCCCCAGATGGCACAACAAGCTGTCCTGAATATGGAAATTATTGACAGCTGTGTTGGCACCCAACATCTAGTAGGTGTTGGCGAAGTTGAGATCCGTCTCATAGAGGTGGGGAAACCCGAAGGTCTCATGGCTACAAGAGTGTAGCACTATGGTGAGTGCCATAACTAAAGTTCGATTAAGGAAATCAGTGACTCGGTTGGTAGTTACTTCTTTATACTTGATGTTGAGGTGGAACCACTGCAAATATGTGGACCACTTCTGATGAAGATCATTATGCAATTTTCTTTGTGTCTACATGAACTGCAATGACTTATGATCATTGTGGATGACTGTCTCCTTCCCAAGAATGCAATTCCTCCATTGGAGATAGGCTTACACAACAGAGTACATTTAGTTTTTGTAAGTAGGGTTCTTACAGATGACATCTGATAGTGTTTCACTATGATAGTCCATGGGGTGGACGTGTTGCGTGAGGACTATGCCCACAACATAGTTGGAAGCATCTGTCTCGATCTCAAAGGGTTGTTGAAGATCAGGTAATGAGAGCAATGGTGTTGAACACAAGCCTTTCTTCAGATCATCAAACACTTTTTGTTAGGACAGGCCACAAATTTGTTTTTCCTTACCACCATCTCTGGTTATTTGACTGAGGGCCCATGCAATACGGGAGAATCCCAACATGAATATGCGATATAAATTGGCAAGGCCTAAGATGCTTCGAAGCTCAGTAAGCATGGTTGGGGCTGGTGAGTCACAAATGAATTAAATCTTAGATGGATAACCATGCACACCATGCATATCAACAATGTACCCTAGGTACTAGACCCTGTCCATGCCGAAGGATCATTTTTCCCAGTTGTCATATAGCTTGTGCTGTCACAGAGTGTGCAAAACCTGTTGAATATGTTGAAAGTGTTCTACCGAAGTGTTGTTGTAGATGAGGATTTCATTTAGATACACCACCATAAATAATTAGTGAAATGCCTCAAGATATCATCCATCAACCTCATGAAATTTTTTGGGTCATTTGTCAAACCAAAGGGCATGACCAACCATTCAAAAAGACCTTCTTTTGACTTGAAGGAAATTTTCCATACGTCTGTTTGTTCTATTGGGACCCGATGGTAGCCATACTTCAGATCAGTATTATTGAAGTATTCCCCCCCCTTGAGTTGATCAAGGAGATCGTTGATTTGGGGAATTGGGTACCGGTTCCTGACTGCGATTTTGTTTAGGGACTGATAATCAAAGTAGAGTCGCCTGATCCCATATTTCTTGTACACCAACATGATTGAGCTTCCAAAATGTGATGAAATGGGTTAGAGGTTCCCCTGGTGGATAAATTCTTGGATTTCATGCTTGATCTCCTCATTTTCTAGTAGAGAGCGACGATAGACTGGCCCATTTGGTAGTAGTGTGTCGGGGTCAAATCAATGGGATGCTTGACCTAATAGTGTAGAGGTACTCTAGTAGGTGATAAGAATATGTATTTGTATTCTTTCACAACCTTATCCACTTGCTTCTACTGCATGGAGAGGTTAAACGTGGAGGCCATGGATGTGGCTACAACCTTTCACTCACTCTGAGAGAAAATCACAAAGATGACAAAATTCCCGGTCTGAGAAATTACCTTGCTACATTGCTTGGAAAATATCAAGGAAATAACACTAGGTGGTACTACCTTAGGTATCCTATACAATTTCTGTTCAGAGTAATAATAACACTTCGAGGCCTAGAATAATATATAGGATGACGTTTCCATAAATAAGGTTGGCCAAAAGAACATCACAAAATTCAAGGGAAGCAACATCATAGAATACCTCATCTTTGAATGGCTTGATGTTGTACGAAAGATGTCACTATTGGTTGACATGAAGACACTTCCTTGATAGAGCCATCCGATGGTATAGGGTTGCAGGTGTAGCGTTGTTGGCAGGGCTACCGCTTGACTAACTTTGTTGATATGAGGTTCTTTTGGCTACCACTATAAACGATGAAGTGCACTAGAGTTCCTTTCACCCACATCTTTGAATGAAAGAGGTGATCATCTTCCTCTTTCTCATCAGGTTCACCGAGATGGATCTTGGTGGTAGCAACAGTGGCACTAGGTTCCACATCAATGATTCATCTTCCCTTCTCTAGTTCTTAATCAGATTCAATACCCACATCTAATTCATAGGATTTTACTTCACCGCTAATGACTGCTTTGAGCAACAAAAAATAGTGTTATGCCCAAGGCTGTTATGGAAGTCACACCACTTCCTGGTATCTTTCTTCATCTTCCCATTGTCCTTTTTTTCTTGTGGCTTGGACTAGTTGTCATGAGGTTTCCCATATTTTATCTGTCCTTTTCTCTATGGGTTAGGGATGCCCTTGCTCTACTTCTGTTTTGAGGGGTTCCCATCTCCAAACTGCCATGTATTTTGTTTAAGATTCTACTCGATTTTGATGGAATATCGATAGGCCACACCTAAGGATGTGATCTCCAAAAAATGAATTTCTATATTGATGTATCTATGTAGACCTCCACAATACTTGAGAACCATATGTCACTTAGAATATTTGATACCTAGCTTGGTGTGCAAGGTATGGAAGACATTGGTGAACTATGGTTCTATTTGGTCTCTTTCCTTCCGTAGTGTGGTCCATCTTGTATACAAGTCGTTATAACTTTCAATAGCTTAGTATTGTTCCTTAATAGAATCCCTAAAGGAATCCCAAGTGGGTGCAACTGAAAATAATGTGGGTCCTTCTGTTTCACTTTTCTCATAGAAAGTATAACACCAATCTTTGACTTGGGGGACGACCTTGAGGAGTGCAAATATATTCTTTTCTCTATCAGAAGAGTTGTGGACAAAAAAATACCCTTCTAGAAGGTTTAACCATTTATATATGATATCCACATATATTTGACCTTCAAATATAGGAATATCAAAATTGATATGTAACTTGAAGGGGGTGGCACTTCCTCTTGAGGTGGATGCGTTTCTTGTTGGAAGTTGTTGAAGGATTTGTGTGAAGCTTTCCATCATCTCATTCTTTTGTCACTCAAGGGATTCCTCGAGCAACATTTTGAAAGGATCACATGTCCTATCGTCTTTATTTTCTCCCACCACAGGCAGTTTATTGGGTGTGCGAGAGTATTTTTCCTCAAGAGAAACAAACTCGAGACCCAACTCTCTATACCTTGACAACGTCAGGGAAATGCATTGAAAAATGGCAAGGAGCATACCTCTTTGATACCACTGATCCAAATTTATGAGCGGAACAAAATGAAACCACAGATTTATAATAATAACACAAAGACGCAATGAACAATAATAGAGATACAATAAAAAATTACTTCTATTAAATAAGAATTATGCTAAAAAATGTAAGATGCAGACTGAAAACAAGATTTCTAGAATTGTGGCATATTATATTTGAGAATAGATGTGACGGAGATGCTCATTCACAAGAAGATGAGTACCATGAGGATTTGAAGCGATTTTTACAATAAATATGAATGCCAAAACCCTAGACATCTGCTAGCGAGAAAAAAACCCCTATGACTACACTAGGGTTTAGAATGTAGGCAGATCAGTTAACCATATAAAAGTCAACTACTTCTCTAACTACCTGTTGGCAGCCATTTCGCATTTTTATCCTATCTTTATAAGATGGCTACACAAGTGTCTTGGAACCCTTGATTCTCATCACAATCTTTTAATATAATGACATGATTATTTGCACAACTGCCTTTGTTCTCGTTTTCACAACTACAAGCATGAAAACTTTGATTACAAAGTCACATCAATAGCATCAAAATCGTCACTGATTTATTATGGTTACTCTTGTCTATGTGTTCATTGCATTTCCAATTCAATTATGGTCACACAGTTAGCAAGACACCAAAACCTTTACTCATTTGGCATTTTTTTTGTTGTTAATATGATTTCATTTTTATGAGACTGTGATGATATTCTAATGATTGTGATCGAGTCCTTGATTCAATGGTGGTTTGATGTTCTATTGCTTTTTATTTAGTTCAATGGTTTCATAACAACGCATTAACATGGTGATTAGGCCCTTAATTCAATGGTTTCATACAAAGCATACGTTTTATCATTGAATCCTTGGTGCTATATTCGAATCATTTTTTTGATTTTAAAACCATGCAAATACTATTGCTTGTGCAAATATTTGGGTCGACTTACCATATTTTTCATCAATTGTTTGAATGGCATTGCTTTTAACACATTGCAATAGTGATTTGAATCACCATATGCACCATAGATTGTACAGTTGGATATGACTGTTTTGCATGTGTTGATTTCGTTCCACCACCCCTGCACACTTTGGCATTAATGCCTGCCTCCTACCCTGGGTTACCTCTGTTGGTTTTGGGGAAGTCTGTGAGCTATTCTATCCTGAGTATACCCTGTCCAAACCCTTGTCCATTTACCTTGCTCGCTATGTGTTCTGTTCTATGGCACCTATGGTGTGCATAGAACCTAATGATAACCAAACACTCTTGCTATTCGACAATGCCCGTGAAGATTTGGAAAATAGTGGTTGGTTAGTTTTTATCCAGAGATTTGAGGGTTTTAACCTTTCGGTAGCCCAACATTTCGCCCTTACCTTCGACGGATGCAGGGATAAGTTCAGAGATATACAACTCGAGCTAAATGAGGAATTCCTCAGCTTGGCTACAGGCTTACCAGCTAAAGGACAAAGGTGGTTCAAGAACTCGAAAGTGGACGAGGTGCCGTGGTTGCTCCTTTTCACATCGAGGAAGATTTTTAGTTGTGATAGAGGTATGCCTGTCATTGCCCTCAAACCTAGGTGGCATGACCTATTGGAAATTGTTAAACAGTTTGTGACCTATGAAGGTCATTATGGTTTGGTATTTCTATATCATCTTCGGTTATTGATGAATTTTATAGACAACCCTCTGAACATGCCGCACTATATTCTATGTAGTATTTACAAAATGTCCAAACGTTTTAAGCGTGAGAAGGATGATAGCATCCTTTTCCATCACTGCTTGATCAAAGTCATTATCATCCACCATTTGAGCCTTAGCGGTGACTGTTGGCAATCCTTCCTGCCAAGGAATGGATTTTCCACCCGCGAGTGTGTCCAAGTGGACAAGGTTGTGGTTACTGAAACTCTGGTTGGACTAGCCGTGCCACCTCCTACCCTTCTACCCCTTGTCAAACCCTCGTATTGCCCCAACCTTGACCTACCCAATACCACGTCCGACCCGTGTGTTAAATTCAATACTAAGACCGTCAAGAGGCCTGTAAGGAAGAAAGGCAAAGGTGATACTGGTTTCAACAGTAGGGGAAAGAAGAATGCTCGATGGATATCCATATGTGCTAGGAACAAGCCCAAGAAAAACATTGACTAGAAACCAATAGTGTTGAGTGAGGACTCGGACTCCGAGATTGAACATTTCTTGACTGAGGAATACCCTTACTCCCATGGTCTCTGTTCTATGGAACCTTATGACTATGTTTCCAACCTACCTCCATGCCTCAAGAATGACCCTAAATTCCCGGGAATTAAGCTTCACAGTGACACCCCTAGTAACTTGACAGAACCCTCGCATGTAACGCCAAGGCCAAGTCAACCACCTTGTACTCAATGCAATGCTTGGCTTGAACGGTATTACACCGATGTTCCCCTATTTCTATCTAATATTAAATCTTTGGAGGAACGAGTGACAACGTTGTCAAAAGAAAGAAACAAGCTACAAGCCAACAAGAAAAAACAAAAGACTACGCGTTCAATTGTCTTTAGAAATGTGGAGGCAGCAATGGCCTTTGTCAATTCAAAGTTGTCCTGATCAAATCATTTTCCTACTGTCCAGGTATGTATTTCAATATCGATTTTGTTTTATGAGTTGGTTGAATTAGTATGACCGATTGGGTTTTCTTTCGATTAGTCCTGTTTGTTTGTTTAGATTAAAAATGATTATGTTATTTTCAAATTACCAAAAACGATTTCGTTATGAATCATGTATAGAAGATTTTTTTGCTAAAATCAGCTATGTTTTGATTGATATGATTTTATTGCTTTCAGATTAGTATAAACGATTGAATTGTTTCCGAGTTAGTTTGATTCGATTATGTTTGGTTTGTTTTTGAAATGATTTTGTTTTGTATTTGAATTAGCACGAAAGATTTCATTTGGAATTGGCACAAACTATTTTGTTGCATCGATTCGTTTTGCTAAAATCCAATGTAGCTATGATTTGATTATTATGATTTTTTTGTTCTTGGATTGTGTCGTCTCTAAGTTAGCTCGATTCGGTTCTGTTTGGTTTGATTTTAAAACGATTCTGTATGTTTGAATTAACATAGTCTTTAATGTATGCGATTGCATTAATATCAAAGATTGGTTTGATAAATACAATGTAATCTATTGATTCGAAAAAAAAAAAACAACAACAACTATGTTAGTGATGGATTTAATAACAATTTTGCTAAGTTCTGAGTCGACATAAACTATTGCGTTTGTATTGAATATGAAAGATTTGCTTGATCGGTTATATTCTATTTTGAAATGAGATTGGTTCAAAAATGATTTCGTTGGTTTCGAATTATTCTGTCTGCTCCAAATTGGTAATAAAAAGTGTTTTGCATATATCCCTGTCACCATTCAGTTAAGTGACCACGATTTCATTTGTTTCAATTTGCATACAAGTTTTGGTTTGTTGTGGCATGAACGATTTTCTTTGTGTTGAATTAATAATTAAAGATTTTGTTTAATAGGTCGAATATATTTCTGTTAGTTTTGGATTGATTAAAACGATTCTGTTTTCAAATTAGACCAGCTACAAAATCACAAGATTCTGTAGCTAGTCTTAAAAAAATTAGATTTTTGTTAATTTTATAAATAAAACATTATCTAAAATTGTGTATTCTTGTCTACCCACAGGTACCTACAAATTTCATTGACAAATTGGACAAGCTGTGGCAGTTTAGATATAGTTTTGTTTTAAGTTGTTAGTCATAGGCAGAAATAAAGACTTGGGAGATTGTTCCCAGTTTTTTTTGTAAACTGTTTTGATAATTACCACAGGGATGTTTTACCCTGTGGTCTTTAAATACTTGTTATTTTTTTGTAATGAAGGCATCATCACTGTTGGGAGAAGAAAGACTTTGGACTTATGAGGATACAAACTGGGATGAAAGTGGATGTTTTGTAACAACTTTAGCTTTCAATATATCAAACTTTTATTTCAAGTTTTATTCATATCAGTTTGCGATCAATTATCGACTACTTTAGCTATCATAATTCGTTGTAGGTTGATGTGATTTGATTTATATGTTGTCAATATCTGATATCTCTCATTTTTAGCACAACAATTACTCTGTTTCAATTTGATGAATAAAGGTTTATTTGCTTCGTTAATTGAACCGTTCTGTACAAATCTTTAAAACAAGGATTTATCTAACTGCGATGATTTGTAAATTATAAGATTGTTGTCGTTTTTTATATCTTGTTTGTCCTATTATTCATATTCAAAGAGCACTGCCGCTTCTTGTTTATGAGAAGCTTGTGGAGAATCTGGTGTGGGTTTCCTCCCATTGAACAACTGAATTGGATACTTTGCACGAAACAAATTGGAAAGCGTTGTTACAGGTTAGTTTATTAGTGTTATTTAAGTAGTTTAGATAGATATATATAGTTCAGATTTATAGTTAGGATTATTATTTTAATTGCTCAGCTTAGATAGTTTTCATTTTATTTTCTTTCTCATAAAATTATAAAAATAAAAAAACGATAGTCTTGCTGTCATAGGACAGTTTACAAATGATTTTTTCAGGTTTTCATTTAAATCTGCAATCTGTAAATATTGTACATTTGTGATTAAGATCTAATTCTGTTGATAATTGAACATTTAATTGCATAGAGTTATTGCTGTACAATATTAGACAATAAGCTGTATATATTTATTTCAAATTTGTTTATTAGTTTTCTTTAATTGTTGTTTTCATTTAGATTAGTTCCTTTAGTTAGTTTTCTTTCGTTTTCCTAGGACTTAGATCAGCCAACGGAGCCACTAAACCCATCGGGGTGGATCATCCCAAATAGCTTGGGTTATTTAGACAACCCCAGACCGGATCCACTCCTCCAGTTGACGAGCGTTCATTTTTGCCCATCAACACTACCCCAAACATACCAAAAATCATACAAGAAAAGAAAAGATGAGATGGATCATGTAACTATACCTTTAATCCGCATCTAGTGATGATCCCCTTGTGCTTGAAAGCTTCGCTGACTGCACGCCTCCTCCCAAGGATGGCTTGAATTCAAAGATAAAAAAATAGAAAGCTACAAGCATGCTATTCATATACAAATTTGGGTTAGATGTTATAATGTCAAAACACAAACCATTAAAAGTATTCAATACACCATGATTTGGGACATGAAAAGTACTTCTTTTATTAATAACTCAATGATTATACCTTTACAACCAAAGTCGACTACTGCTCCACGAACCTAGTCCGGGCTCCTATTCACCAAGCTCCAAGTGCACCTTTTTATTTCTTCTCCTCTCAACCTTCTGATATCTTCTTGGGAAGTGAATGGCTTCTGATGGAGGAAGAAGGTCAAATTGGGGAATGCTGAAGCAATTCTCACAAAAGGGCTACAATTAACTTGGGCAAGGAGGGGATGTGAAATGAGAAGAGTTTCATTGTTCTTATGTCTATATGTGGAATGAGACCCCAACACCTCCTTTTATACAGAAAAAGGATGGTTATTCGGCTGGGTGACGGGATATAGGTGGTGGATTAGTTGGGAAACTACCCAATAGCCTGTAATCTCAACAAATTCCTTGCAAATTTTTATTTTTTGCAACTTTTGCAAGTATACGCGGATTGTAATGGTGCAACATGCATATGTACATAGGATGCAGTGGTGCAACAAGCATATGTATGTGGGAAGTATATTGGTGCAGAGTGCATACATCTTCAAAAAATGGGTTTTTTAGAAGAGCAACTTAGTAGTGGCTTGGAAAAAAATGCAAGTAAGAGGGCCAAATGCCAGGTATGTATGTGTAGAGAAATTTAGGGTTATAACAGATTCCCCCTAATGTGTGAGGTCAAAAGAGCATTTGATGGCCGAAATACATTACAAAATCTTCACCAATGTATGAAATGAATGATCCTGGGACCATAGTTCGAGAGGTTCCATATGCAAAATAACAATTGTCTCTCCAAGGTGGGCATACCCATGCTTGGGATGAAATAAATCATGGATGCCAATCAAACACTACAGATCCATGTCATATAACTATATAAAGTGTAGCCACGATAAATACACAACGGATGTACATCTCAAAATCAAATACGTACAAGTATAGTATCCATCTTCAAGAAGCCAATAACACCCAATGGATGGAGATGAGGTCTTCATAGCTCAAGAAACAACTTCAAGATATTAAAAACTTGGGTAGGAGTACAATGTGAGTGTATGAATTCACTACCCAGAGGTCTTCGATGAATTGTCAGGAAAAGATATTAAAAGCTTGGGTAGGAGTACAATGTGAGTGTATGAATTCACTACCCAGAGGTCTTCGATGAATCGTCAGGAAAATACAAGAGGGTCTCGATCATTAGGAAGAGAACTTTGTTGATTTCAAACAAGGACTTGATTGGACGTTCAGGATGGCCGGGTCACAAGGTCAAGAGACAAACTATAGAAAGGACGACTCAGGTTGGGTGAAACTTCCCTTGGACAAAATCATGAAAGATGATCAAACTTAGGCAACAAGACATTGACATAAGTTCATGATGCAGGAGGCAATGCAAACTCTCCATGTGTTTGGAAGAGTAACCAAACGTAGGAGGACACAACTCTATGTAGCGAGAACATATTCCTAATGTCGTATTAGATCCCAATGCTTGATGAATAAACAAAAGGATGTGAATTTTCCAAGGGTGACTTATTGTTCTGCCAAAAAAGAATATATATTTCCTGTCCCCTCTTTTTGGGTTTTTTATTTTTTTATTTTTGTATTTTTCAATTTTTTAAAGAGCTTTGAAAAATAATAAAAGAATTCTACGTTACAAAGTAGGAACGAGTGTCGCAAGCAAGCATACTAGTTACAGGCACAAGGAACACACTAATGCTCAGAGCAAGGAGACATTTGTAGGAAAAGGAACTCAGGGAAAATTCCTCCATAGGTCAAGGTGTCAGGTCGTAGAGGCAAAGTGCTACAAGGCTTGCGTATAAGGCATGCTTCAAAGGTTCAGTTGAAAGCAACATGAAGTCGGTATTAGGCCAAAATATGCAGAGATGAAAATGTGATTAGAAAGACACAATGAAACCCACTTCAATGTAGTTTTAACGAGTCCAGATAAGGTAAGCTTAGTAGTTTTTTCATGTTTAGATTGTCTGAAAAAATACAAAAGAAGACTCCAAGGGGTATCTTTTTCGGAGATAGTCTAGTCGGTTAAAAAAAGGGGTAAACTTGCATCGAAAAGATGTCTATTCAAAACCATTTTAATGAGTGTGAAAAAGACAAGATCATTCGACAATATTTTAAATTTTAAGGAGTCTGAAAAGAGCCTAACTATGGAATCACGGCCTTTTTATGATTTTAGTCCCCTTAGCTCGAAAAAGTATAAAAGTTACTGAGGAGAATCTCTCAGCGAGACGAGTCTCCCGAGGAATACCTTTTTCCTCTATAATCCATAGGCTGAAAAAAGGGGTAAACTCATGCCAGTAGATGTTCTTCTATACTAATTTAACGAGTGTGAAGGAACAAGGTCACTAGACGATCTTTTCAATTTTAGGGAGTCTAAAAAGAGCTTAAATATGGACTCCGTGGGGGTTCCTTTTTCGTAAGTAATATCCAAGGCCTGAAAAAGGTGATAAACCAAAACCAAGGAGAATGTTCCTTTTTCATAAATTTAGTCCCTCAGGCCAACAAGTCATTATAGACTGCATGGACGCCAAAATCCAAGAAGGATCTATCTAGGGAATTCATGTAAAGGTAGGCTCTACCACCTAATAATGACACTTATAAAGCATCAATGATGGTTCCATGTTGTACATTGGTGGGACCGATCCTATGGAAAAGCAGAAAAGACAATGATATGTAGAAAGTGGAGGTGAAATCCTAACTTATATGCAGAAAGTTGGAAAAAATGACTTTTACCAAAGGATTTTTTAAAGTGACCCACCTCCCCAAAAGTTACCAAACCAGAAGGATAAGTGTATCATAACATCCAATAAGAAACTCAAGAATGAAATTAACTGATTTCCAAGCCAGAAAAAATGACAAAGGGGGTCAAAAAGTGGCAAAAAGGGCCAAAAAAGTCTATAAATAGAAGCTATTAGCTCACTTTCACCATTGTAATTTGAAAATTAACCAGAAGGTAAAAAATATCACTTTACTAAAGAAGTCGATTGCGGGGGCTTCAAAGGATGAAACGAACTTCTGCTCGAACCAAGTAAGTACAAACACATCCCTCCTACATTTCCACTCTTCCTTTATGCATTATTTTTTGTTTTTTGGGGGGCACACACTCCTAAAAAAGGGATGCCCTATGTGTACATGGGTTTTCCAAGGACAACCTGTGCATGTACTTGGGAAGAAAAGAGTCTTCCCACGTACATATGTGATTGTGACCAAAACAACCCGCTTACACCCTCAAAAGCATGGAAAAAATAAAAATGTAAGAGAAAACTCTCCTTTGAACTATCATGGAACAAGATGTATGTCCACTGGAGGGAGAGGGAACACAAGGATATTGATATATTTTTCAATGAGGACCCTTCTTCCATTGTCACACTGAAACAATGTGGGATGTATAAGTTCTTCCGGCATCCGTTTATGAGGGCACAACCCAAGTTACTAAACACCCTGGTAGATTACTGACATCCAAATGCAGAGGCTTTTATGATAGAGGGGAATTCGTTGAATCCAATGATTGAGGACATATACTTCTTGACTGGTCTCTTGAGGAGAGGGGAACCAGTCAATATGCACACTTTCCCCCCTGGGCCTTTCAAAATTGAAGACTACATTAGGATGCATTTCAAGGCCGACACTAAGAAAATAGGTTATCAAGTGCCCATTAACAAGGGTGCCTAGTCTGAGTCCCAGAGAGATTGTATGGGGCCATGTGGCCTCCTTCCCAGTGTTATGTAGATGGGAAACATTGTTGCTATGACAGGGGGCAGGAAGGACCATAGAGGCCTTCGACGACAAATTCTTCGATTGGTGGGAACGATAGATTCCAACCATAGAGGAATACCCCTATGCTAGAATCAACTTCTCCAGAGATCTGAACATGCCTGTACCTCTCGAAGAGGAGCGAGGAGAGATAGGTACATGTTTTTAAAGTTATTTAATTTTTAATTTCTTTTACATATATCATTTTTATATGCATCAGAATATTGACATCTATGTATCTGTTATGTACAGACATGGGACCAGTGCACTCGATTGACTTCATGAAGACTTGATGACCTCCTCGACCAGACGCGAGACCAACAACATTTGGTGGATCAACAGCCATAGAGGTAACTCCAGTCGGAGAGGCCGAGAGAGTTTTGAGATGGGTGGAGTGGAACCTCACCGCGCTCATTCACATAGTTCCTATGGTTGAGATCGAGGATCTCCCACCTTCTATGCAACCTCATGTAGTGCAGGTGCCACAGACTTGGGTCCAGCTTTTCCATTGTTTGGCCAACGTTTTCATTCATTATGACAGGGCCAATAGGTCCTGAGATTAGATAGGCTAGACTATTTATGTGCCGAGAGCACTTTTGTATATTTTTGAGGGCATAAGCCTCGTGATGTATACCGGATCTTATTTTTTAGGCGTTCACACCCACCTATGTACTCTAACACTTTTTGACACACACACACACACATATCATACTGACACTTGAATCATTTCTTGTGAGCCTCACTGGCTGAGGCTACATCACGACGTTGCTCATCGAGCTGCTAGAGATATAATATGCATTCCTCAAGCGATGAAGTGTATGGCAATAACTCCACTGCTAACTTTAAAGACGGGATCTAGTTCTCAATAGGAAAGACTGCTTCCAACCCGTAAATGAGTTGAAAAGGTGAGAAACCAGTGGCAGTCTTCACAGATGTTCCATAGGCCCATAACATCGAATAAAACATTAAATGCCAAATTTTCTTGGCCCAATTGATTATTCGTTGAAGAATAGTCTTGAGATACTTATTCACATCTTCCACATGACCATTCGCTTGTGGCTAGTAGGGTGATGAATGTTCTTTCCTCAACCCAAGCTTTGATTTTAACTCAAACATCATTTTGTTCTGGAAGTGACTGCCATGGTCAGTTACAATCTCCTTTAGGATGCTGAACCTTGCTACTATATGGTTAAAAATGAAGAGAGTTGTTGTTTCTTCATCATTGTTAAACATTGGCATAACCTCGACCCACTTTGTGAAGTAGTCTACTGCTACAATGATATAACGATGCCCCCTGGCTGAAGCTGGGTGGCATGTAGTAAAATCAATCCCCCACTTAGTGAAGGGACCAACCGCGATGCTGAGAAAAATGGGAGCAAGATGTACCCTCATCTTCCAAGAGAATATCTGACACGGGTGGCACTTCTTGACCGACTCAACACAATATTTCATTAACGTAGGCCAAAATTAAGAAACACCTAGAATTGTTTGGGTTGTTGCCAACCCAGAAAAATGACCACCACATGATCTAGTGTGGCAGTCATTAAGAACACATTCTTCTTCCTCATGTATAAGGAACCGACGAAGAATTCAATCTATGCCTCGACGATACAAAGTTTCATCAAGTATGATATAGTTTCATGCTTGATGATGAATTTGTTGGCGCTCATCATAGGAAGAAGAAGCAAGGCACTTCAAAGTCTGGAGATAGACTAGTATATATCCATACCAAGGGTCTGAAGATGCGATTAGAAAAATATCTCCTTTTATAGGCGATTATTCATGTGTAACATCACTTGATTTGATCGTAAGTTCTGAAATAAGTTCCGCAAAGACCCACAACTTTTTGGATTTCACGGAAACAAAATCCAAGTCAAATTCCTGGAGGATTAAAATCCATCTACTGATCTTTCCGCCAATGAATTGTTGTGTCAACACATATTGAAAGGGATTCACAATGACAATGACAATGGTCTTGCAAAGCATAATGTAATGACAAAGCTTTTGGACATCATGCACTGCTACTAACACAAGCTTCTCAACATGGGAATAGTTGAGTTCTGGCCAAACCAAGCCTCGACTCAGGTAATAAATCAAATTCTCCTCGAGTAGATCGTCCTCTTTAACCAAGACCATGCCAATGGTCAACTCTGCAATGACCAAGTACAACAAGAAATATATTTTATAATCGGGAGGCCAGAGCAGAGGGGCAGACGTAAGGGAACATTTCAATGATTCAAAAGAGTGCTGAGCGGATTTGTCCCAACAAAAAGGGACTCCCTTTTTCAATAAACACATGAACCCTTCAGTGATCTCAGCATAGTTTGCGACAAAACATTGAATAAAGTTCATTTTCCCCTGTAAGCTCTGAAGCTGGGGTATTCTGCACGGGGGAGACAACTAATCTATTTCCTCAACCTTAAGAGGATCGACCATGATCCTTGTTGTCGAAACTGTGAAACCTTAGAGATGACCCAACGTCATGCAGAAATTGCACTTGTTAGGATCCAAGCGAATTCGATAGTATCGACATCATTCGAAGATTAGTCAGAGGTGTGTGGGATGATCAGATATCTTGCGAGAGCATGATGCTAGACCATCAAGATAAGCCTCGAGTATATTTCTAAGGTCATGGAAAGAAAAATACATGGCCCGCTGAAAAGTGGCTCCAACATTATTCAGGCCAAAAGGCATATTATGATAAGAAAATGTTCCCCAAGGAAAGATAAATTTTTTTTTATGTTGGTCTTCGGGTTTGATCTGAATCTGGTTATATCCAAAAAGACCATCTATGAATGAAAATACCTCACAACATGCACATTCATCAATGATCTAATCGATGAATGGGGTGGGAAAATTATCTTTCAGATAGGATTTTTTCAAGTCACGAAAGTCCATGCACACGTGAATAATACCCTATTTTTTGTTAACCGAAACAAGATTTGACATCCATTCCATTAACTGGACGAGGTAGATAAAAACGACTTTAAGCAATTTCTCTAATTCAGCCTTAATAGCTGTCGCTTTCTAAGGATTCACTGGATGAAGCTTTTGTCGGACTGGCTTGGTGCCAGGATAAGTCGTTATCTCATGTTTGGTGATTGTTGGATCAATGCTTGGCATTTCCTCATAAGACAAAGAAAAAATGTCGCGAAATTCCTTAAATAACTCTGTATAAATTCGAATCTCTTCAGAGGAGCAGTCTGCTTTGACGAAAACATTCTCCATGACACTAGTGGTTCTAGAGATATCTATAGCGATAATTTCAGCAATACTCACCATATTAACCTTGACGTAAACTACATGCATTGCCAAAGGATTAATAGGACAAGACCTATCTCTAGTGATAGTCAAAACAAATTCACCTACCTCTATTCTTCTTAAATCCGAGGGGAAGTATGATCTATGATGGAGATCATCCCAGGGTCTATTTGGAGTAGTCAATGCATCAAGAATCACCTCATCCGAGGTCACAACCAAGTCTAAATAATTTGTAGTGGCAAGGGAACCTTGATCCCAAACAGGCTCGGGAACTGAATCTAACTCCTGTACGAGAGTCAGATCGGGGTCAACTAAAGCTTGCTGGAAAATGTTGTACACAACTTCTTCCATGGACAAGGGAATGGCCATGCCAGAATGCCCTGTCGCTTCCATTGAGGCCAATGGGGAAGGAAGAGTCCATAGATCATGAAGGTAATTCATTTGAAACAATGACATTTGAAAATTTTCAGCCCTAGGCTGGTCGGGGGCAACCGATATAAGATTGACATAACCAGAAGGAGGCGGGTAATAGAAAATAACCATAAGTGATGGAAACAAACCAACCCCTACACTGATGGTGCTAGGCTGAGGGTTATCAATCATCGAGACCATGGATGACCTCGATGAAGGGTCGGGATGAGAGAAGGACAACTGGTCAATGGTCATGATTCGACCCTCGTGTTGAAACAACAAGACCCAAAAAAATGTGGCAACCACTGCATGCATTTCATAGGTACACCTCCTTCCTAACAAAAGGTTGTAGTCGAGAGGTGCATCGACCACTTCAACTTCGATGCACACGGTCTTCCCTCCTAACTGCACGGGGAAAGAAGGAATGATTCCATGTGGTATGAAGGATTGACTGTCGAAAGAAGTAAGAAATATAGGCGACAAAGACAAAATTGGTTGGCTAATTGCCTTCCAACACGCCAATGACATCATGCAAGTCGAGGTGCCCTCGTCAACCACAGTACGAAAGATATTCCAAGTAAAATATTTCTTGGTGTAAGCCACTACTATTTGAAATGAAAAAGTGGTAAGGAAGACAAGGTTTCAAGTTGGTTGGATTGAGAATGATCTGTCCTGCGTTACAAGTCTCTGCATATCCCAAGGTGGATAACAAAGCCTTTCTCTACGAAGGGTAGCTATGGAGGACCTCCAAAATAGACATTGTGCAAGGGGTTTGTGCCAAATCCTCCACCATAGAATAGTTTTGGGCAACCCTTGCGTTCAGATTATGAGAATATTTCTTGAATTCCCCTTTAAGGATGCGTGTCATTGTTTTGTCCATCCTCTTCTCAATGTGAAGAGGAATTGGTGGGTTTGTGGCTTCTTTACCCTTTTCGATAGATTCTGATCTTCCTTAATCGCATGCCTTGGTTGCTATATGAGCGTCACCTTTCAACATATACACATTCACAGTTGAGGTATTACCGGTAGACACGGGGGGGGTCCCTAACTGCCCCCTTCTGTGCTCGAAGAAGCTGAGGCTTGAGCCATGTTTTACCCATGTGGAAATGGGTTCGTCAACACATTAGGTTGTTGTTGCGCCAATACCTTCTCGGTCTCTGCAAGTTGAGGGAATAGGTGAGTCGGGTGGTCTTCCATGCAAAGGTTACATAGATACTTCAACTTTCTCTTCTCTATATTTCCCTCGCCATAATTGTTATTAGCCTTTTTATCCCCTTTATCCTTCTTGTTTCATTATTTTTTATTCCCTTTAGGCTGCTGGTTGGCCTTTGGGTTTGTCGACTGCACACTGTGTACATCCAACGTTTGGGTAGGGGGAACAAGTGAACCAGAGGTATGGATGGCTGCTGTTTGTTGTATTGACAATTGTTGCAATTGATTTGACAACAGATCAGTGGAATTTCCTTGTGTTGAACCAACTATACCATCGACACGTGGTCCAAAATTTTGTCTAGCCTTGTCTAGGATGGACCCTGGCACATCTGGAAAAATATCATAGGGTAAGTCAGACTGAGAGTAAATCAGTTCGAGATGTTGCACTCTCATTATCGCCTCCTCCTCTAAAAACACTCCCAAAGTTGCAACATCCTTGATAAAACTGGTACCAAATACTTCACGAACCACTCCAGCAAGAAATATGGTGGGACTTGTACCTTAATCAAGCTCTTCCGATGCTTCCATTCTCAGATGTGATATGAGATATGATCAGCCTTAGTCTGCTCAAAGTTGGCCAACAACTCAGTGCCGACATCGTATCTCACGGGTAGTTGGAAATGGTTTAGGAAGACCATCACCAAGTTGCTAGAGTAAGAATACCTTGAGCGGTCAAGTTCAATATACCATTTTGCGGCACCCCTGATAAGAGTGCATTGAAACAGGCACAACTATACAGAGTTGTCTCTAAGCAAGTTTGACGAGCACCACAAGTGGAAAGTTTTCACATGATCCCCCGGGTCTTCACCAAGATTTCCTTTGAATTTAAAAATATCCAAGGGAAACTTTGTTAGCATGGGGGGTCAATGCAGATCATGACAAATCGGGTCATTAAGCAACCTTGACAAGTTTGGTAGATGTAATGTTTCTAGAAATGGTAGTTTGGGTTGGGTACTATGTACAAGAAAAAGTGGGCCTGGTGTTTGACTGGCACCAGGTTTCTAGGAAAAGTTGGGTTGTTGGCTAGGGTTTTGTTAGACACCATGGCCTTGACCAGCATACAAAAACTACGTTTTCTAGGATATCATCAACTGATTCCTGTAATTAGATGACATGGGTTGGGTAGGGATTTTTCCCTGCGTTGTGTTCCAAATATTCTAGAAGGGGATGCCCCCAACTGATTTGACGAGCATAGGTATGGAGCCTCTCCTGGGGTTCCATTGATCATGGAAGGGGTTTCCCCCAACCAAAATCCCTTGCAAGGGAACCGATCCTTGCCAAGGATTCCAAAGTTCTTGTGAGGATAAAACTCTTGTACTTTCCCCTTTTGTAGGAATAGTACCTTGCATAGGATTATGTTGTCCAAAACCAAGGTTTCCCTCGACTGAGACGACAACCAAATAAAAAGAGTTATTACCAAATGCATCAAACAAAGAGAATGACATGGATACCACTGGCCTAGTGTAAGACGAAGGACATAAACTTCTTACTCCAAACAAGCTCTAGTTAGCATTCAACCGGATGGGTTGCTGGAAAGCACCACCAAGCGAGGTGGACGGAGGAGGTATATGACCCCCACCATAAGGGATAGCATTGAAGGGGACTCAAGTGCCCCTAGTAGACCCTTTAACGGGAGCATTTCATATCCCTGCCTGTAGACCCATGGTCTGTAAGGTGGAGTAGGTAAGGAAAGAGTTCAAATTGAAGTTGGGCATCCCAAATGAGAATGGAGAGCCCATCGCACTCTACGTAAACGGAGCAGTGGTCGTCGCCGATGACGGTATAGAACCATTGCTTGAGGTAGAGAGGGTCGAGACCACTGTGGTCTGGACCAACAAAGGTGGGTTAGGAGGAAACATACCCACTGTAGTATTGCTGAAATGAGAGTATGAGAACTCTAGAACGAACTAGCAGCATTTGCTTCCATAACTTCTTGTAAGACTATATAGCTCTCGCAAGGTGTCACCCTCGGAGGGACAAATTCTACCAATATTGGCATTGACAAGTTAGTGATCGGAGGGTTGGTTGGCCTGAGAGCTTCCGCCCCAAGGTCAGAAACAATAGTTTCCTCCAAATTCAAGTAATTTCCTCTCGGGGTAGGCTCATACACATTTTCCTACAGCCTGGTCACTTCGACTAACCCTTGTTGGTTAACTCTTCCCCATAACGGTGGCGGTGATGGATTTAATGCAACCAACGACATGCCCTGAAGCCTTCATGACCAACGAAGCTCTTGATATTCCACTTTGTGAAAATATCACCGACACAATAAGGCTTCAAATAGTGTTTAAAACCAAGCACACACTAGAAAAATTCCTATAAGATAAACCAAGCAAACCACTATCTATTTGGAAGAATAGTGACACCAACCAACACTAGAGAAAATTATTGGTGAAAGCGTAACTCAAACACGGAAGCACCATCTAGATATAATCTGCAAAGTGTGACCTGAAGTCTGCCTTAGGTACTGTGGTATGCCCCCACAGTACCCTATTTAAGTCCCTAGAATAAAGGGAACTAAGTTGCCAGCTCGCAAATTGTCACCAGGTAGGTACATTCGACATTTGGCTGGACCGCAATGAGTAGGATAAAATGTTAAAACCTACCAAGGGTATTGAAATGAAGTGTTCTGAAAGACAATAGAGGATATCGAACGGATTCGAGGTCCATGAAGCTTCGTAGGCAAATGCGAGCGATAGTATTCCCATGACAAATCTTCAATATGCCTCCCCACTACGTTTAGTCCGGTTTTGCAGGGGTTATCTCCACTGCCTTTCCTTACGCAATCTCGTGTTTATCCCCTATGTTAGAGGAGGGTCCCGGATAACTTTCACGTCATTGGAATTTAACACTCCCTAGCTCTGACTCCAATGTTTGTTTATAGGCCTTGAAGAGTTTCCTCTCCAACCTAATTCAAGACCCTAACCCTAAACTAGTTGGTTGACCCTACAAACAAAAAAGTCTAATTAATTTTATATTCAACGTTCATTTTAATGGATTGAATAACTCAAATGGTATGGCAGTGAAACTAGTGATGTTTATGAGAGATGAAAAGAGGAGAAAAAGATGAAACTCTAAAAGAAAAATTACTTCTAGTCAAAAGTAAATATTTACAACTAACTCTTTGTAACCAACTTTTTATGTAACTAACTTTTTTCAATATCTTTAAAAAGAAGACCTAAAACAAAATTTCGCTAGACTACGAGCTACTTAAGTTTCAATAAATTGGTAAAGAACTTAAAAATTGAACTCTTTTTCCTTTCAGGTAAAATAACCAACTCCAACCACTTTACCAAACTAAGAATGAAAAATCTTTTTTTTGAAAATGCTTTAAACGGGAAAAACTTGAAATAAATCATTTTTTCTCTTTTTTCAAAGCAAATGAAAGGGGGAAAAAGAAATACAAGACAAGAATGAAACATACCTTTGGCCCACTTCGGATCACAAGGAATCACTAAAGACACCAAACAGGCCGATAAAAAATTCAAAGACTCGCTTAAAACCCTTTCAGAAGTAAACACAAGAAACTTCAAAAAGACAAGCAAACTGAAATCTGACCCAAGCTATGACTGTAAAAACAAAGACACTGAACTCTGTCAAGAAACCCTGAGAAGTATAAACATCAATGAGGAAAGAGTTTGGCTGTCACTTTTTCAAAAAAAAATTCTTGAACCAAGTACGCTATTGATGCTTCAGTAGCCTGCTTATGTACGCAAGATGTTTACTGCACAGGGCATGTATGTACACATGCTGACCTACAGTAGGGTGCGTACACCTCTATATTCCCTTAAAAAAGAAAGAAAACAGACAATGTTTAGGGAAGGGAGAACTAGTATGGCACCTGAAAGGTGACCAAAATCCATTAAAAGACTCAGAAGACTCAACAGAAATTCGAAAGGAAGAAAAAACCAATGAGACACCCAAAACTCCCCTAAAATCCTAGAGTTTTCCCTAGTATGGTCGCCAGTTCTGCTAGTGGGAAACCCCCCCCCATGACTACACCAGGGTTCTGAATGTAGGCAGATCAATAAACCATCTAAAAGTCAACTACTTGTCTAACTACCCCAAACATACCAAAACTCATACAAGAAAAGTAAAGACGAGAGGGATTGGGTAACTATACCTCTACTCTACATCTGGTGATGATCCCCTCGCGCTTGAAAGATTCGTTGAATGCACACCTCCTCCCAAGGTTGGCCTGCATTCAAATATAGAAAAACATAAAGATACAAGCATGCTATTCATATACAAATTAGGGTTAGATGTTAGAATGTCAAAACATAAACCATTAAAATCATTCAATACACCATGATTTGGGACATGAAAAGTACTTATTTTATTAATAATTCAATGATTATACCTTTACAACCAAAGCTGGCTACTACTCCACAAACCTGGTCCGAGATCCTTTTTACCAAGCTCCAAGTGCACCTTTGTATGGCTTCTTCTCTCAACCTTCTGATCTCTTCTTGGGAAGTGAATGGGTTCTGATGGAGGAAGAAGGGCTAATTGGGGAATGCTAAGGCAATTCTCACAAAAGGGTTGCAATTAAATTGGACAAGGAGGGGATGTGAAACGGAAAGAGTTTCATTGTTCTTATGTATATATGTGGAATGAGACCCCAACACCTCCTTTTATATGACAAAAGGATGGTTATTCGGTTGGGTGATGGGCTATAAGCAGTGGATTAGTTGGGAAACTACCCAATAGCCTGTAATCTCAACAAATTCCTTGCAACTTTTGCAAGTATAAGTGGGTTGTAATGGTGCAAAATGTGAATGTAGGCGGGCTGTACTGGTGCAGAAAGCATATGTATGTGGGTAATATTGGTGCAGGGCGTGTACATCTTCAAAAACTAGGTTTTTTAGAAGAGCAACTCAGTAGTGGCTTGGAAAAAAATGCAAGTAAGAGGGCCAAAGTCCAGGTACACATGTGTAGAGAAAATTAGGGTTATAAAAACATAAAAAAACCTAACCCTAGGAGAGGACGTGCCAAAATTCATGTGGGCCCTGTTGGGGTAAGTTAGTACATTAAATTCTCGGGGTCGTAACTTTTGCATATGATCTCCATTTAGGGTGCACGATAGCTCATTAGAAAGGTATTGATGAGGATATTCATTTAGGGGGCTGAATAAGAGCCTTTTACTATAATTGAGGTGTTCTATTGTGAAAAAAATTGTTTAGGCCCTCAAACTGACCCAATAAGTTAAAAACTACTATGAATAGTAGATTTCTGAAATTGCCTGAAAACTATTTTGAGCCAGTTCAAAAAGGTGGATGGCCATTGATATCCACCTAGATAAGATGTTAGGATATTTAGACACTTAGGATTTAGTTAATATCTACTTGGTATAATGTGTCGTTAGGTAAAAGTGTGTTTCTTTAGTATGCATTTGTAGTTAGGAAATCCGACAGTCACGATATGTTCCTGACATAGAGTGATCCGCCAATTCATATTCTCCTCGATGTTAGCGACCATTGATATGTGTATTAACACCTGATTGGCCCATTATCTCTATGTAAAGAGAATGGAGGGTCATTTATTGATGATCGATTGTGAGAAACTCTCCTTTAAAATCTCTCTGTAATCTTTTTCTTTTGCATTAATAAATTGCTCCAAGTGGCCGTGCTGGTTGGGGTCGTGGATGTTTCCCCATAGGGTTTTACCATGTTAAAACATCAGTGTGTTGATATTTGATTTGGTTGTGTGATTGGTTACTGAAGGTGTTCATCCTCTATTGGAATACCTATGTTGTCGAATAAGGTGGAGAATTGTATTGATTGACGTATATCAACTACATTAATTATGTAATTGTGCTAGTTGAAATCCTTAGTTTCTAGGGATAATTAGTATATTTGTGAATTAAAATATGAATATCAATAATATTAAAATATATATGATATTATACAATGGTTACCATGTTTTTTCATGGTTGAAAATGGTTTTTTTGCTAACCATGATTGACTATCGTTGAGTTTAGCTGTCCATGGTTGACTAAGTTTAACTATGGTTGATTTTGGTTTACCATTGTAATACCCTTGTTTCCCCCAATTTGTAAATATAACTATAACTGGCCAAGAGACTATGGGAGACTAAATATGTGTGAATGTTTGATTTGATGAACCCTTGTATAAAAGGGTCAATGTGTGAATTCCTATTATTAATAGAATTTGAATATGTGTTGCACAATTGTTGAAAGGGTGAAAGTTTTCCAAGATAGACCATGGATGCTATGAGAGATATGGTCAAGGGAAAAAAACGTATGGTTGATATGACCCTCACCTGACCAATACCTAATAGGTGTAATTTATCAACATTCCTTTGACCCAGAAATGAATTACCAGTTAGGATGGTAGCTGGAAGGCCATCCTCAAGAGTTAATGAGGAGATGGGGCAGGGTACCCATTTGTAAGGATTCCAGGCCTGACCATGAATTGGGATTCGAACCCATGCAACCTTGCCTTGGAAGGAAAGAAATGAGGTAATTCGGGGACAGAGACAGACCTACGATATGGAAGAGTAGAGAAAATACTTGTTGGACACACCGACTACACTAAGAGAGGGGGGAGGGTGGGGGGGGGGTGAACAGTGTAGGACTCTTTTTCCCAAAACTTCCCTTTCAAAAAACTCATTAGTTAGAAATCACCATTTACTCATTACTTATTTATTTCATTTATAATAAGTTAAATGTGAACATATATCAACAACATATATTAGAAATATAACATCAAAAAATCATCACCACAAGGAACAGAAGGAACACAAGATGTGTGTACAATTTTCTTTTTATTATGGACTACAATCCTTGGGTTTATCAACAACAGTTGAATAGAGTAAAACTCTACAAGAGCACTAGCTCTATAATGCAAGACTCATCTTACACCCTTAGCACTAACTGAGATGAGGCAACAATCCTCAATAGATATCAATCTGTCAACAGGTACATGACCTGTTGGTAGTGAAGCACACATATGTATGCACCGTACTAATAGTACAACTCGCGTATGTAATCATTTAGTCTGTACTATAGCCTACGTATCACTTCTGAGCAATTAGGGTTTTATTTTCATCACACACTCAGATCCTATGCAACCTTCAATTACATTCTCTTCTGTCTCTCACTGTCCAATCTGACCCATAACTAGTCACAAAACATCCAAGCTCTCTAACAACTTACTCATGCTCCTCAACCATACAATATGAGTGCTACTAAATCATGTATAAGAAATCAACATACTATAGAAATCATATTAGTACTTAAATCATAAGAGTTCTTCTCACTCCATCAACCAACACAAACCACATCACAACAACCATACCAAGAATTCCTTAAGCATTCACTACACAAAAAGAAAGACTATCCATCAAGACAACAATGTAACCATACCAGAGTTTCTATGGCATATATGAGCCCATATAATGCAAATATGGAACCTACTTCAGTCTTCAAGAGCCTGGCACCATCTCCAACACAAGTCTTCATGACTTCATCCACTGTATGTGCTCTGTCCTCATACAATCCATGTATGTACGTTCCTTGGCTCACTACAGCTCGTGTATACATTAGAAACTAGGGTTTCTGAAATTTCGACACTTTTCCCGTCATGATCTCAGACTTATCGAAACTTTGATGAATCCATGAGATCTTCCATACACTCTCTGTCTCATAATAGATCTTCAACACATGCATAAGAGATTCCCAAGATATGCACAAGAGATACTCTTCCACAAGAGACCCTTGCCTCTTATTTATACTCTCCAGATAGCTTCCTTAGAAGCATCTTCTAGGTCACTTAACTCACTTCTAGGTCACTTAACACATTTCTAGGCCACTTAACCTATTTCTAGGCCACTTAACCTATTTTCCTCATTTTAGGGTTAACCACTTTCCATAATTAGAAAGTTCTCCATTACTTATCATTTAAATATTCCTCCTCGATTTTGTCACCTCACTTTATCATTTAAATAATCCTCCTTGACTTTGTCACTTTACTTTATCATTTAAATAATGATTTCTTCTTTGCAAGCTCTTTGACTTCTTTGACCTTTTGTGGCTCAAGCCTACATACGAGGGTCCTTCATATTCGTAAGGACATAATTTTCAAACCATGAGGAGTTATGTGATATTCCACATACCACCAGAAATGGTATGACAAGAACTATCCATCTAGGATAGTTCCACTAACAAATTCATTGATCTTCATCTCATTATTCCACATTTAAGCATGGGTTCTCCAACCATACTTCTATGATAACTCAACCGTAAAGCGTCTTCCCGTGAGGGATTTCACCATAAGGGGACCATTTTTGAGTTCATCCATTTGTACTTCTCATCACCCATGATAATACAATAATGATTCATCATCAATCAAACTATGCCTTATATATCAAGGAAGCCGCATTGATCCATCTTCATGTTTGCATCACGTATCAATGACAACTCACTGATCCATCTTCATCTATTCATCATGTATCAATGAAAACTCATTGATCCATATTCATCTATTCTTCATGTATCAATGACAACTCATTGATCCATCTTCATCTATGCATCATATCAATGACAATACATATTTAAACATTAGTATGCTATGACAAGACATTGTTCATTTGAAATCAATCATCAATCAATCAATCCTTTGGCATCAATCAATCCCTTGACATCAATTAATCACTTGGCATCAATCCTTTTACATAAATCACTAAAACCTTTGGCATCGATGACAACATGATCCAACAATATCCCCCTTTGACATTGATGGAAATACCAACATTGATGTCAACATGTAGACAAGGCATTCTCTACATCAATAGTCATCAATCACATCATTGTGACTATCTTTCCCCTTTTGACATCAATGGAAAAGGGTCATTATCCCCTTGGGGTACTCCCCCTGTCTAAATTCCTTTGATCTTCCTCTTAATGATATCTCTCCTTTTGAACAAGGGATATCACTCTGATGTAATGTTGAAGATATATCACTCATGCTCCCCTGTGATCATTTCTCCCCCTGGAATTATGCCTTTGTGCTCTTTCTCCAAATATAGGGCTCTTTCCTTATAGAATCATTGGAAGAAGAATGAATCCCCCTATGTGTATGTATTCCCCTATATTCTCTACAATATGAATGATATTCTACCACTACAATATGCTTTTGCTGCAAATGTCGCTTCTCAAATGGATCATAGAACAACTGCTCTTTCTATGATGATCCTTGGACCTATCCATGCATCCAAACTCATTCCATACCATGAAACAAAAGATATGTCAACAAGATAATTATGAATAAAACATCAACCAAGTACATCATGTACCAAATTGTGTGCCCACCATGCACAACACCCATGTACATCAACACCATCCAATGTGCCATAATATATCATCAATGGAATGTATCAACCATATGCTAAAAACATGTGCCAATGGTGTACCAATCATATGCCTCTACCAACATGCCAACCATGTGCATCTACCAATATTCCAACCATGTGCATCTACCAACATGCCAAACAAGTGTCATATCACTCATGATATGTCTCCACCATGAACCAAGTATCACAATCATGTATCTCAATCAATCAACTATATCATCCAATACCTCATGTACCAAAGTATGTGCTAATCAAGCCATATCAATGGTGTACTTTTAGCCAAGTAATATCATCCAGACATATACCATCTATGAGTGTACCAAACGTGTACATCGACTTGTATCACCACTTGTACCAAGCAAGTACATCAACCATGCATCAATACCACAACAAGATGAATTAAACTCAATATGTGTCCTAATACATGTATGCCAAATCCACCATAAGACATGTGCCAATCAAACTGCTAGTAGGTGCCTCTACCAATGCACTAGAAGTGTACCAATCATGCATCGATTATAGATCAATCCATGAATCATCAATGATGTACAACATGATCACCTCATCAACTCAATAACTACATGTCCCAATATGTAGTCCAACCATATGCCGAATGTATGCACCAAGATATCCATCAAATATGCTTCTAATAATTTGTTGGTTACTAATCTCCTCTACTGTCCAAGTTATTGACCCAGGGTTCATGTCTTTCAATTTTCCAACAAAGCCTCTAAAATTATCGGTCCTCCTGGTAAACCATAAGGCAACACAGTACACAGAGTGCACTACGCAGTTTCACCCAAGACAACTTTAAATGGGTGGCTATAAGACTCAGGTGTTTACAACCTAGGATTGAGTATGAGATAGGGGTTTATTATTCAGAGCTATGTACTATGAATTGTGATTGAAATCTACTATTATTCAAAGGTGTGTATTTATCTCTCACAGTTTAATTCCCGAACAACACAATTTTATTTCATAACAATGTATTAACTCATTCATTAAGCATAAAAACTAACTTTTGAAAACAAACAAATATATACATGCATTCATCACATTACACAGGTATTACCATGGTTCACCCCCTTCTGGGCTACGTCCACAAAGATTTGGCTCTTGGTTCTTTTATTATGGTAGTTATGCATCTCCAGCGTTGCGTGCTTACAATCCCCTCAGATGGGTAAGATCTGTATGAGGCAAACTAGATCATAGCGGGCTCCATAGCCTGCAATCTAATCCTCAGATCTTCCTTCTTTCCTTTGTTCTTATCTCAACAACTTACAAAAATTTTTCATAACAGTATTACATAATGCATCAATTCGTACATATTGTGATGGGCTATTACCAAAGCTGAATTAATACAAAATTGAACCCACCTCTATATGATACCTTCATATCTCTATTTATATATATCAGGCTCTTCAACCATTTAAAATGTATTACCCAAACCCTAACCCTACCGACGTTAGGTCTTCCTCCCATGCGTGCATGTTGTTCTTCCTCTAGTTGTCTCTTTCCTTGTGCACACTTTCTTGCATGCACGCATGTTGTGTTACCTTCTAGCTATTACTTCTATTTTTGCACACTTTCTTTCCCACGATAATCCTTCTTTCCACTTTGGTCTGGTGCCAACATGCCCCCAACAATGACACGTGACTCATCCCGAGTCACCTAATCCTTATGAGCTTCTTCGATCTCCTTGGTGATCATCTAGAATGTTTCCTTGAGCTCTGCTACTTTTTTTAGTGCATGGACGGTCTTCTCCTTGATGGTGTCTACTACCTGAATTGCCACTTTGTCGCTAAGAAATCCTACACATTTGGTCTGGGTCTGTGTTATCTATGTTTTATCTCCTTTTGCCTGTGCGAGTACTTCTGCTACCCGTTCCTGTAGTGGCTCTATTTGAGCTTGATGCTCTTGTTTCTATGTTTGTGCAGTGATAAGTTTTGCCTACATCTTCTTCATATCCTACATCCCTTTGACTTGTTCTGGGATTGGTATGGTATTCTACATATATTTGAGTTCTTGGATCGTTGCATTGATCCTTTCTTCTTCCTTTTCCCAGCGTTGGACCTATGGATCCTCCTCCAAACTTGTCCAAAGTTGCACTACTTTATCAAGCAATTTAGCTACTGTGCTAACTTGTTGTTCCATATCTTGCAGTTGCGTTGTTGCTTCCTACTTCCTTTGCTCCTTCACTGCCAATGGAGTGGTTGGTGTGAGCTGTTCGTGAATATTCTCGATCTACTTCTGATATTGATCAATTTCCTGTGCAATCTGGTCAATCTTTCCTGCTACTGGGAGTTCATTTCCTTGCGTGGTGCTTGGAAGTTTTTCAAATTTTTTTCCCACTCTTTGTTCCAGTTCATTCCTGCGTTCTTTTTCCTCCTACGTTTCAAGCTTGGCCTACTCACAGACTTTTTCCAGTGCCTCCCAATTCTTTGTTGCTTGCTTTATCTCGACTTATGTGCACGAGAATGTACCTTATGGTCTATGCTAACCTGCAATTTGTGTAGTGCCTTTGATGGCATCCGCGTCAAGACCAATTGAATGTGGTCCAAATCCTTTAAGGGTGTCTGCACCATGATTTCATCCATGTTGAACATGCTAGGTTTGATGTAGATTGTTTCATTTGTGTGTGGCATGGAGTGGAATGGGTTTCGTTATTTTACCTCCACTCTTTCTTTGGTCTGTATCGTTGGTGGATCTATGCCTTTGCTGCTACTTTCTTTCTGTGCTTCCCAAAATTTCTTGAGGAGCTATCCCATTTCTGTCAGCTCTTTTTGCAGTTTATCCTTGTGGTGTGCTGCATAATCAAAATCTTCTGCTAGGAAATCCTGGACCATTCTGGCAATCATTTCCCCATCGTCCTCTATGATTGTATAGTTTGGTGATGCTCATTTCACCTTTGATTTATTGCATGCGCCTCCTTCCTGCACAACTGGTCTCTTATTTCCCCCTAGTTCATGTGTGATGGGGTTTGGGGCGGTCTCCTACTGTCCCTCGGCCTGTTTCTACTATTCGTTGGTTGGATGTGTAGTCTCTTTCTTCCCCTTATGGGTCCCTTTCCATTTTAACCCTTTGTCTGCCTAAGTCGGCTTGGTTTCTTGGGTACTGGGATTTCCAGAGGTTGTGTTTCTGCCTGTTCTGCCTCTCTTTCTACTGTTGTTTCTGGTACTTCCTGGGTAATGGTTGGGATCCTCCATTCATCAGTCCATTTGCTGATGACCATGTTGATATCACCCTATGTGATGCAGTAGTGTGTCTGTAGCCACTGTTTATCTGGATCCTACCTTGGTTGTATCCACATTGTTTTGTGTGTGGCCTGGAAGTTGGCGATGTCCACATATCGCGCAATAGCCTCTGGTGTTATTCTCCATGATCGACTAATAGCTTCCTATGTATTTTGTAGGTATGATTCAAATATCATTCCTTTCTCCCTCTTATGCTTGGTCCACAGTCTGGATCTCAGTAATAGGTATCTTGCTCCCACTGGCTTTGGTTTGGTACAAAAAATTACATACCCTGGTTCTCGCCATCCAATGAAGGCTATTAGGGTGATCAACCATGAGTAATGGAACTCTGTGCCTAGGTCCCGTGCATCCTTGCAGTTCTCTTGAAATAAGTTAAATAAATATGGTGCACAGCTCATAGAGGTTCCTTTTGCACACAAAGATGCAACTACAATGACTCCTACTGGTACTTCATCTTTGCGGCATTTTCTGAGAAATTTGAAAGCTAAGATCTTTGCACCCAATTATGTGGCTGCATTTTTGATTCGTTTGATCATGATGCCCCTCGTTTCCTTGGCGATGCCATATTTCTTCTTCATTTCTTATGCCAATGTTTCTCCTTGGATTTGTTGTCCATAATCAACACATGATCCATACCCCGAGTTGGTAACCATGTGATTTGTGCGATAAGATCAACAGTTATGGGGATGGGTTTGTCCAACCATATGTCCCCTCCATGTGTGACTGCTAACAACTGCTTGATGCATGATGTCGTGTACTGGCATCTACCAAAATGTGGTAGCTTCAACAAACCTAAGATTCTTTTTCTGTCCGACCCAGCTGCCCACTGGTGTGGCTGGCTAATCGTTTCTCTAAGTTGGTTTACGACTATGGTCTGCATAAAGACCCTCTGTGCCAGTTCCGACAACTTGGTTTAGTCTGATACGTCATGGTATGAATATTTGAGCTTCCCGATGTGACCTAGTAGCTTCGGTTCTACCTGTACTCTAGCTGGTATGCATGATATAACAATTTCTGTTGCATATTTCTTGTGGGGTGAGCTCGGTATATGAACTCTATCTTCCTATTGTGGTGGCTGGTTCGAAGTTCCTGCAACTTCTGGTTGTTCCCCCATCAGCCATTATGGACAATCTGAGGCATTTTCAACGGTCTCCTCTGCTGGTTGGCCTGAGATGGTCATTTTCATCTCGTCTTGTTGCACTGTTTCTTCCATGTTTTGTGTCATTCCGTTAACTTCTAGGGGTGCTTTGGTGCTGTCTGGTTGCACTTCTTGTTGGGTTTCCACTTCCTCGTTCTAAGGCGCCTGCACTGCTACTGGCGTATCCAATTTCATGACCTCTGCTTGTGGCTGTTGAATCTCTTCCAATATCAGTGTAGAGCTTACTGGTATCGTCTCTGGGGATGGGATCTCATTGATGTCGATGATATCCAGATGTTGTTGTTTGTTCTCTTCCAGCGGTCCTCGTTACCTAGTTTGAACCTCGGCCGATTTAGATTTCTTCTGCTGGCTTCAGTGGGGCCATAGTGGTGACTATCAAACGTTTGCTGATTTTGAATAACTTCGATGAGCTCTGTGGTATCACTTTGTTCATTCTAGATGCTATTACTCTCTCTATTTTCATTTCACGAATAGACTAGTTGCTCTTGTACTTGTGTGTTGTATGGTCTTGTCACAAAGCTTGTCAAGGATGCTTCCTCCATTATGCGTTTAATGCATCATAACTGTGGGTTCAATGCATCTATGGTGGTTTCATACTTGCCATTACATTTTCTTTGAAGTCTCCCATTGGCGTGTTTAATGTGACGTCCCATCGGTCCTTGCCGTGCTTTAATTCAGCTTAGTGTTGTCCTGTCATACTGCATTTGCCGAATTTCCTTTTCTCACTTGTTTTCTCTTAATATGTAACTATTGTTCGTGCCTTTGCCAAATTTCTATTTCAAACATCCTGTTGCCTTTCTATCTCTGGTGTGCTGCGTGCTTTTTAATCTTGTTTCCTTTTTGTCCTCTTTTTGATTTTAACATTTTTCTATTTATTTTTCTACTGTGTGGTGGGTGGTCAATTGTCCTTGTACAGCTTCAGTCGGCTCCCGTTGATCATTCCTCTAACGTCTACACCTGATAAATATCGTAACTATACAACTCCTCCATTTTTGACATATTTTACCTCATATGGTCCTAGCCAATGCATTCTAAGTTTCCCCGAATGCTGAAACGACTTGCTGTCATAGAGAAATACTAGATATCCTTCCTTAAACATTTTCTTCTTGATGTGTCGATCATTCCAAGATTTATCTCTCGCTTTCTGCACTTGTTGATGGAATCCTACCAGGATTCGGTCTTCCTCCATTGACAATAGCTGATTCAGTATTTCCTGTATTGTGCCTCGTTCTGTCATGTGTGTGATAGCTGCTACGCGTAAGCTGTGTACTAAAAATTCTAATGGAACTACTACTTCTTGGCCATAGACTAGTTTGAATGGTGTGTGCCCTGTCAAATTTTTTCATGTGGCCCTATACACCCATAAGACTACTAGTACTTTGAGGTCCCATTCGTCTCTATTGACATTATAAATATTTGTCAGTGCGTTCTCCAGAATTTTGTTGAAGGCTTGTATTGTGCCATTTTCCTGTGGGTGATACGGTGTGATCTTTTGGTGATGAACTTCAAACTCTTTAGCCATCGAGTGAATGGTGTTGTTTATGAAGTGTGTGACTTGGTCACTCATCAAAATCCTTGGGAACCCAAATCTAGTGATGACTTGTTCAAACAAGAAGTGTGCTGCTGTCTCTGCGCTGCAATCTTTTACTGGTGCAGCTTCCACCCATCTTGTTAGGTATTTCTTCATGGTGATAATGTATCTTGCTCCTGTTCTTGTAGCCGGTGGGATAATTTCTCCCACAAATTCGATTTCCCATTTGTAAAATGCCTATAATGTTACTTGTGGTCTTAGTGGCATCTCATCCCTTCTGTTGGGTTTGCCTACCCTTTGACAGACATCGCATCTCTGACAGTACTCTTTCGAGTCCCTGTGAATCATTGCCCACAATAGTCCTGCACACAATACCTTCTATGTGGTAGCGTTTCTAGCATAATGCCCTCCTGCAATTCCCTTGTGATCTTCTGCTAAATTTCTTGGTCATTCATGCTCTAATACGTACCTTTGCAAGATGTTGTCTATGCCCATATTGTATAGGTGTCCTGCAATTAGTTGATAGTTGGCTGCGTGGACTACCAGGTTCTTCTTCTACGTGGTGGTATATTCTTGTGGTGTAGTACCTGTGCTCAAGTATTGGATGATATCTGTGAAGTAGTCATCAAAAATCTGTACTAAGAATAACTATGCATCCAAAAATTTGTCTTCTCAATTCGTAGGTTCTTCTCCATTTGTGACCCTGGATAGGTGGTCAGGTCCTGCATTCAATTTTCCTGGTTTAACTATAACTTCAAAATCAAATTCTTGAAATAAAGGTAACCATTGACAGATTCTCCCCCCCAACAATGGCTTGTTGACTAGGTATTTCAGGGCTGACTGATTTGTAAACATCTTAAAGTGTTTTCCCAATAGGTAATGTCTGAGCTTCTGCAGTGCATAGACCATGGCTAGGCCTTCTCTTTCTGTCATGTTATAATTTTGTTTCGAGTCTAATAACTTTCTGCTTGCGAACGCTATTGGATGATCCAAGTCTCTTGCTTCTGGATATGCTAAGATAGCTCCCAGTGCTATTGATGATGCATCTACATGCACATGGAATGTCTTTTCCCAATCTAGAAATACTAATATCGGTGTGGTAACCATCTTTTCCTTCAGGTTATCCAGACCGTGTTGACACTCATCATTCCATTGATACTTTGTATCCTTCCTTAAAAGTTTTTCCAGTGGTGCTATGATCTACGCATACCCTTTGATAACTATAGTATCCTGTGTGCCCTAATGTTGCTCTTAGCTGGGAGACTATTTTTGGTGCTGGTAAGTTAACGATGACTGCGATTTTTGTTGGATCCAATAGCAAGCCTTGTTTGCATACTATATGGCCCAATAGTATCCCAAACAGTGTTCCAAATATGCATTTCTTGATGTTCAGTGATATCTGGCATTGTCTACATCTCTCTAACATCAGTAGTAATAGTTCCACATGGTTTTTCAATAGACTATAAACTATCTAGTCATCCAAGTATACTTCGAGAAACTGATGGACGAATTCCTTAAATGATGCAATGACCACTCTGGATAATATTGTGGGTGCATTCTTCAATCCAAATGGCATGAATGTGTACTAATAAGATCCCCATTCTATCACAAACATGGTCTTGTGTCTGTCCTCCTGTGCTATCTTAATATGATGGTAGCCTGAGAATCCACCAGTGAATGAGTAAGATTCATGTCCCCCCACATTCTCTAACACTTCATCCATGAACAATGTAGGGAATGGGTCATGTAGGAATGCATTGTTCAACTTCCTCAAGTCGACGCATATCTTGATCCCTCTTCCTTGTTTCTTGTCCTATACTATCATCAGGATTATCCATTCTAATTCCTCAACTAGTTCAATGATGCCGGCTTCGAGCATTCTATCGATCTCATCTTTAAATTTCTGTTTATATATGGGGTTCAGTCTGTAGGGTCAATGTCTGATAGGTCTCTCTTTAGGTACAAGTGGTATCCTCATCTCTCCCAGTTCTCCGGCTATATCCTTCATCTCCATAATTGTTGTGGGAAAAAGGTCACTATATTCGTGCAACAATTCGATGATGCTCTCTACTGTTTTCTCATCCTAGTAATCTCCAATGCTGGCCATTTTGGGTTGCTCAGTTGTCCCGATGTTAAATTTATTTACCTTGATTGGCGCAGAAATGATTTCTGATTCTATGGGTGGTCCTTCCACATCTCTTTCACCTTCTACTTCTTCTATCTGAATATTGCATGGATCATCTTCGTCTGGTGCTTCCTCATGTACACAGTAACATGATAATAGTTCCTTGATTGTCTGTTTATTTCATTGTTGCTCTTCTGTGATAAATTCTATTTCTGGTTCTTTGATGAATATTACTCCTCTGATTCGTTTGAGGGTTGCGTCTATGTTGGGGTTCTCATGCTTGAATGAGAAAGTGATTGTGAAGTTCTGTTGTAGTGTCCTTCATGTTGTATTTTCTTTGCATAATTCCTGGTATATATACCAGTTCGTTGGTATTCCCTCTAAAGTATGTATGAAGTGATGAGGCCATTCCTCCAATGGTGTCATTTTCCACAACGTTTTGCACTTCGCCAAGTGTTCCACTGGTGCCTCTTGTCCTTCGTATTTCTACTGTTGGTTGTATTCCTGTTCTGCGCCGAACCTTATGCACAATAGTCACTTACATTGATACCAGTCTGTGATGGTCTCTTTATGTGTGTCCCACCATCTTGTGGGTGTGGCCTTAAGTGCTAAGTCAAGTGCTAAAAGTCACTAGTTTTCTAATACTTCATCTTCATATTGTGTCAAGAATGTTTCCAAATCATTTAGTCCATGGAAACTGGGTGGTTCTCTGATTTCTATGCCAATCCATCTTACCATGCGATCTATTCTTGCGCATCTTCGTGTGGATACCTTGTGTAGTCTTTGATACCTGTTTATAACCCGGTGTCTGAAGTCTATTGCGCATGAAGTAATGCTTCGCCAACTAAGTACCCCAATTGTAGTTGGGTTTACGTAATCCTCATTGCGCACAGTTGTTTTGTACAACTGGAAAATCTCCTATAAGTCCATGCAAGTGGGTTCTATGAACCTCTCCCCTTCCAATGGATCTAGTGGTGCTATGACCCTGTATTCTCCGGATTCAAATGCCATTTTCCTGGTTTTCAAATTGATTATGGTCTGGTTGTCAAACGCCCAATCTAGACCAATAAGTGCTGGGTAAAGTGTTGTTTCATCCACTATTTCAATGATTTCAAAGTCCTCTTTAGTGCACACTCCATCAAGATCTATTGTCACCCCTTTCAGTCTACCTATTGGTAGGACTCTATGTTGGTTTTCTAGTTTCAATTGGACATTTGAGTATCCCAGTGTTGGCTCTCCCATACATTTCCATGTCTTCTTTGGTATTACATTCACTTCACATCCTAGGTCTAGTATAATATCTCCCATATTGAAATCCCCAATGTTAGCATTTAGTCTAAATTCCCTACTTGTTCTTCTTCTTGTGTGTAGGTGGTTGATAATTTTCTTCCATCCCGCTGCTACATTTCTCTAGTATGTTTTACAATATTTTCATAGATGAAGGATCACTTAATACTTTCACGCATGATTGCAAAAATCCTTTGATTGTACTTACTTGTCCCTTGGGATTCATTCCGTTGGTATGATCCAATGATGGAAACATCTCATATTCTAGGGCTTCCTTGAATGGTTGCACAGTTGAAGTCGACGATGTGTCCTCCTTGTGGAATTCTTGTCTGGCTTCCTTAAAGGTCTCCTTTTCTTTTGGCGCGTCGAACTACTTTCTTGGTTCAATGTTCTTCTTTACCCATTGGTTCTATGCTGGTTCCTACCGAACTATGTCATTTCCTTTTTTCATTCCTCCATGAGTGAATATATTGATGTTTCGTCCATCATCCCTTGCTTTAGCTAAAATCCACTGTACTTTCTGATTATTCTGGTTCCTCTTTTCTTGAAACTTTACTAGTAGTGATGGAAATTCCTCTGTATCGTGGTCCGATGCATGACAATAAATACAAGTTGCTGGTGGAATTGGACATTCCCATTCATAATGTTCCAATTGCTAAAAATTGTGACATGTGACTGGTCCTCTACCACACCTGAAACCTCCTCTGGCTCGTCCTCCTCCTTGGTAGCCTGGTTAGTCACCTATCAACATGTTATACTATGGTGCCTGATTGTACTACATGGTATTGTACTGGGGCTGTGCCGAGTTGTACTATGGCTGCACGTTATTGTAGGGTTGATGCACAGTGTTGTATGGAGGTGGGGCTTGATTGAACTATGGCACTTCCTGCCCAGTCATCATTTTGGCATATACCCTATATGCATATGCTGTTCTTTCCCACATTAGCTCCATAGTTCTGCAATCTTTGTTGTCATGGCCCACTGACTTACAAAAGGTGCAATATTAATTCTTTGGAACTGTTTGGTATTTCTGCATCATCGTGTAGTGATAAGGGTCATGACCCGATTTCTTGCATATTTCGCACCATAATCCTCCCTATGGTAGTGGTTCGGCATAACTATTGTAATATATTGCGTGAATGTTGGGCATTCGTTCTTGTGGTATCCTTCTGTCCTGCATGTGGTGCACCAAATGACTTCTCATTTGTCCTTGTTCTTATTCTAGTTCAGCTGAAATGTTAAATTATTCAAATCCTCCTTCAATTCCTCAATAGCGGGGTATGTCTGCTAGTATTGGTTCTCTTTGAGTTAAGGCTACCTACAGAGCCCCTACCTACGTCTGAATTTTCTGTTGTTGTAAGGGATATTTTAAGTGTGGAAGCAATGAGTTGACAAACATGTGCCGATGTTGGATTTCGTTCATAAGGTATTTTAGTTTTCCCTTTAGTCGCTTGAATCTCTGGTCAATCTCCCATACAGAATCTCCTGGTTTTTGTCTTATCTTGATCATCTCGTTCATGTACTGATCCTTTGAGCTCGACTCCTGGAACTCATTAATCAATATCTTCTTAATGTCTACTAGTGTCCTCGTCATCCCAAGGGCACTGTTTGTATCTAGACTCATGTACCAGTCTAGTGCGCGATCTTTGAGAGTAATCGATAACTGCGTGAGTTTGGTATCGTCATCAGTGATCTTCTTTGCCTTCTAGATATTTTCACAAATGAACAAATGATTCTCAGGGTCTTCTGCTGCTTCTCCTCAAAATTATGGTAATCTGATAGTGGGATGGTGTCTTTCCATTCTGAATACTGAACTATTTCCTCCTCCGCATGATGTAGATACTTGACTAGTGCTGCCTGAACTGGCTCCTCCAGTTGTTTCTCCTTGAGTATATGCACTTTTTTTTGTCGAAATTCCTCCGAACTTCAGTTGTCGAAACGATGGTGTTCTCTTTGGTGTATTAGTCACACATGAGTTTATGGGTTCCACACTAACATTAATATGGATAGGATGGCTGCCTTCTCCTCCCGTTCTTGGGCCTCTCGTCTTCCTCTCATATGTTGCGCGTAAGATTTCCTCAATTTTCTCCATATCCCGAAGATCCTCTACCTCTTCCTCATCGCTCACCAAGCCTTCCCTCACGACTATGACTCTCTTCTTGGTATTCACCTTATATTGGTAGGGTACTCAGCTATGCATCGTTCCCGATGACACCAAGATCCACTTGAGCTGGTCTTCATCCATCATGATCGGGTCCTAGGGTTCCTCCTTCTTGCCTTTATCCTTACCTCCTTCCATTTATCCTCTCTTTGTCAGTGTTTCCCCCCTTCCCCCATGCACGCTGGGAAGTTTAGCTTTCTAATTCCATTGTCATTACACCTTTGTTATATAGAAATATCTTAATAGAAGTATACAAGGATTGAATGTACCTTCCTTGAGGTCCCCTTAGAAATTCTTGCTCTGCTGCACTGTATGACTTCGTTGTGTCAACTGCAAATTCAGTGATGAAAACTGCCACAATACTGTCAAGCCAAAAGTCTATTGCGTAGGTGAATTTGTTGTTCACCTGCTATAACTTCTCAATCTGTACTCAGGTCCAATCTAGCTATCGAATCTGGTTTGTCGCATGGTTATCCTTCAACCTTAGTATCCACTCCTATAGTAGATGCGAAAAATCACAGAAAAAGACTTCGTGTAAATTAGTAAACATGTATTTGTCCAGATATTTGTGCGGTGTGATTCTAGGGTTTCTATTGTCTTACTATGAAAAATCTAGCTCTTTGGTTCTCAACCAACCTTCGATTTCGGCTTTCATGGGGTTCCAAGGTCTCAACATTCCCTTCTAATGGCTCATTGATCTTCTTGTTTCACTCGTTCGTGGGGTTCCAAGGTCTCAACACAGAAGTAGAACCATTTGTTGGTTACTACTCTCCTCTACCATCTGATTTATTGACTCACAGTTCATGTCTTTTGAGTTTCCAACAAAGCCTCTAAAACTATCAGCCCTCCTAGTAAACCAGAAGGCAACACAATACATAGAGTGCACTGCGTAGTCTCACCCTAGATAGCTTTAAATGGGTGGCTGTAAGACTTAGGTGTTTACAACCTAGGATTGAGTATGAGATAAGGTTTTATTATTCAGAGCCATGTACTATGAATTTTGATTGCGATCTACTATTATTCACAGGTGCATATTTATCTCTCATAGTTTAATTCTCGAACAAGACAATCGTATTTCATAACAATGTATTAACTCATTCATTAAGCTTAACAACTAACTGCTAAAAGAAAACAAAGATATACATGCATTCATCACATTACATAGGTATTACCGTGGTTCACCCCCTCCTGGGATACGTCCACAAATATTTGGCTCTTGGCTCTTTTATTATGGTAGTTATGCATCTCCAGCGCCGCGTGCTTACAATCCCCTCAGATAGGTAAGATCTATATGAGGTGAACTAGATCGCACCAAGCTCCATAGCCTGTGATATAATCCTCAGATCTTCCCTCTCTCCTCTGTTCTTATCTCAACAACTTACAAAATTGGTTCATAACAGTATTTCATAACGCATCAACTCGTACATATTTTGATGGGCTATTACCAAATCTGAACTAATACAAAGGCGAACCCACCTCTATATGATACCTGCATATCTCTATTTATATATATCGATATCTTCAACCATTTACAATGTATTACCAAGACCTTGACCCTACCAACGTTAAGTCTTCCTCCCATGCGTGCATGTTGTTCTTCCTCCAGCTGTTTCTTTCCTTGTGCACACTTTCTTGCATGCGCGCGTGCTGTGTTACCTTCCAGCTGTTACTTCCATTTATGCATGCTTTCTTTCCCACGATCATCCTTCTTTCAACTTCGGTCTGGTGCCAAAATAACTCATCATAAGATATATCAATGAAACTCAAATATGTACCAGCCATGTACCCCAATAGATCATCCTCAATCCTCCATTCACTACAACAAATACTAAGCATCCAAGAATACATGTACTAGTAGTGTGCTTCAATAGATCAATGGCATCTCTAGTTAGCATCATCAAGATATATCACATAACCAAGGTACCATAAATTCACTGTCATAACCAACATTGTTCTTCAATAGAAAATGCCTCAATCCATACTCATGGGTTAGTGCCATGCATCCAAGATAGCCTTTCATTTTATATCATCACTTTACATAATCCAATATGTAATCATGAAAACCTACAACAAACAATATCAGAACCTACAAAAAAACTATGTCATAACCTGCAACATAGAGTTATACCATCACATCAAGCTGCAACCCATGTGCATAGCCCTTTTCCCTAGGCTTTACCACATATACATGACCTACTGCATAGACAAATCGTGTATGTATGTGACCTATTCAAGTTCAGCTTATGTATGTATGTGACTATTACCATTGTCACCCGTGTATGCTTCAGTAGATGACACATTTGATCTTCCCTCAAGGATTCCATTCTTCTCTGATTGTTTAGTCTTCTTCACCCACTTCTAAAGATGTCTCTACTTCTCATAATTTGAGCTCTAAGCTTCCATATTTTAAAATATGTCTCCCTTCCTTACTTGATTCCTTCTTCTAGTCATGCTATATGAAGTCCTAATCATGGAATTTCTTCTTGTCTTCTAGAAATCCTGGGATTTGTGGCCAAATCCACTACAACTGTAGCATCTCATTCAGTGACAGTGAACACCAATGTGTCCTACTTGATCACATCTCCAACACCTTATGGTGTTATGAAATCTTCCATTGTCTCTCCTTGCATAAGATCTTCATTCAAAATATTTGTGACCATATTCATTACATGAATAAAATTGACCATGAAAAACACTTTCATACCCTTGCTTTGGTGTTCATCCCTTTTGAGGTGTAAATATGGCTTCTTGAAGTCTTCCTTGCTTTTTTATTTTGAAATTTTCTTTGCCTTGTGTAGGTGGTTGACTTGCAACATTATATTAATCCTTTGAGATTGAGGAAATTACCTCATGCTTCCTTGAGGTGCTTGCTTCAGCATGTGTAGCTTCTCTCTTGTATCCAAGACTTGATTTATCATTTGGTGATCTATGACTTTCCAAGATCTCATTCAAGATTTGTGAGCTATTCAATAATTTTTTTGACTTCTCTACTTTCTTTCTAAGATCAACAACTTCAGCTTCTAACTTATGGCATGACTCTTCCTTTTCATTTACTTGATACTTCAATAGTTCCTCTACCTTTTTGGCTTCTTCAATTTGGGTCTTGAGATGGACAATAATTTCAATACTTTTGCTAATCTCATCATCTACCTTCTTATATTCTTTTTCATTCTTTAGTATTGTGATCTCTTCTTCCTTTTCTTCTAATTGATTCTTATTACTCTCTTCTTGTTCTTTGAGCATTTCCTTTAACTTCAAGATGTGCCTTTGACTCTTCTTAAGAAGCCTTTTAGTGTTATCGGAAAGATAGCTATATTTTATATAGTAATGGTCATTGATGTATTCATATAGACCCCTTTCAACTTTCTCTTTAAGCTCCGATAGCTTTTCTTCTACTTCTTCCCCAGAATAAAAATCAATTGATTCTATACAAACTATTTCTATATTTTCTTCTTCACTTGTACAGAAATATTCAACATCATCACATTTTGAATTATTGCAATCAAGGGTTTGTAGAGATTCTTTACCTTCATTTGAAATGTCTTCAAGATATTCCTTTTTTCCAACATCATCATATGATTCTTTGCCTTTATTTGAAATGTCTTTAAGATCTTCCTTTTTGCCAACATAATCACATTTAGAAATAATGCAATCAAGAGTTTTTGGAGATTCTTTGCCTTCATTGTTCTTGATGGAATTGTCTTCAATATCTTCCTTCTTGATTTGGTATGTCTCCTCTAGCTTTAGCCATAGATTCTTGGCGGAAGTTCATTGTCCCTTGCTCTCTTTTATGGGGCTTGAGAGTCCACTAAGGATGGTATTGAGAGCCAATGCATCATTCTTCTTTCCTTCCCTTTGAGCTACAAACTTTTGATTGTTCTTCAAGGAAATTGATCCACCAATGGCTGCCTTCCAAATACCCGCTCCCATTTCCTTCAAATGCACTCTCATTTCTATTCTCCAAGTAGAATAGTTTTCCTCATTAAGGATTGGAACTTCATCATCCATTTGTGTGTCCATAGATATCCTCCAAGATTTTTAAGGCTTATAGTGAAGGCATGATTTGAAACCAATTGTTGGACAAACCGACTACACTGAGAGGGGGGGGGGGTGAACAGTGTAGGACTCTTTTTTCCAAAACTTCCCTTTCACAAAACTCATTTGTTAGCAATCACCATTTAAGCATTACTTATTTCTTTCATTTATAATCAATTGAAGTGAACATATATCAACAATATATCATCAACAAATCATCACCACAAGGAACACAAGATGTATGTACAATTTTCTTTTTATTACGGACTACAATCCTTGGGTTTATCAACAACAACTGAATAGAGCACAACTCTACAAGAGCACTAGCTCTATAATGCAAGACTCAACTTACACCCTCAGCACCAACTAAGATGAGGCAACAATCCTCAACATATATCAATCTGTCAATAGGTACACGACCTTTCAATAGTGCAACCTGTGTATGTACGCGCCCTACTAGTAGTACAACTCGCGTATGTACATGGCAAGTCTGTACTATAGCCTGTGTATCACTTCTGAGAAATTAGGGTTTTCTTTTCATCACACACTTAGATCCTCTGCAATATTCAATAAAATTATCTTTTGTCTCTCACTGTCCAATCTGACCCATAACCAGTCACAACACATCCAAGATCTCCAAAAACTTACTCATGATCCTCAACCATACAATATGAATGCTACTCAATCATGTATAAGAAATCAACATACTATAGCAATCATATCAGTACTGAAATCATAAGAGTGTTTCTCACTCCATCAACCAACATAAACCACATCACAACAACCATGCCAAGAATTCCTTAAGCATTCACTACACAACAAGCAAGAGTATCCACCAAGACAACAATGCAACCATACCAGAGTTTCTATGGCAGATCCGAGCCCACAGAATGAAAATTTGGAACTTGCTTTAGTTTTCAAGAGCTTGGAACCAACTCTCACACAAGTCTTCATGACTTCATCCACTGTACGTGCCATTTCCTCATACAGCCCACGTATGTACGTGCCCTGGCTCACTACAACCCGTGTATACCTTAGAAACTAGGGTTTCTGAACTTTTGACACTTTTTTCATCATGATCTCAGACTGACCCAAACTTTGATGTGTCCATGAGATCTTCCATACACTCTCTCTCTCAGAATAGATCTTCAACACATGCATAAGAGATGCCCAAGAGATGCACAAGAGATAGTCTTCCACAAGATACCCTTGCCTCTTATTTATACTCTCTAAATAGCTTCCTTAGAAGCATATTCTAGGTCACTTAACTCACTTCTAGGCAACTTAACCCATTTATAGGTCACTTAACCTATTTCTAGGTCACTTAATCTATTTTCCTCATTTTAGGGTTAACCACTTTCCATAGTTAGAAATTTCTCCATTACTTATCATTTAAATATTCCTCCTCGATTTTGTCACCCAAGTTTATCATTTAAATAATCCTCTGTGACTTTGTCACTTTAATTTATCATTTAAATAATGATTTCTTCTTTGCAATCTCTTTGACTTGTTTGACCTCTTGGGGCTTCAAGTCTACATATGAGGGTCTTTCATCTTCGTAAGGCCATAAATCTCAAACCATGAGGAGTTATGTGACATTCCACATACCACTGGAAATGGTATGACAAACACTATCCATGTAGGATAGTTCCACTAACAAATTCATTGATATTCATCTCATTATTTCACATTTAAGCATGGGTTCTCCAACCATACTTCTAGGATAACACAACCGTAAAGCGTCTTCCCATGAGGGATTTCACCATAAGGGGACTACTTTGGATTTCATCCATTTGTACTCCTTATCAACCATGATAAGACAATAATGATTCATCATCAATCCAACTATGCCTCATATATCAAGGAAACCACATTGATCCATCTTCATCTTTGCATCATGTATCAATTACAACTCACTGATCCATATTCATCTATTCATCATCTATCAATGATAACTCATTGATCCATCTTCATCTATTCATCATTTATCAATGAGAACTCATTTCTCCAACTTCATCTATGCATCATATCAATGCCAATACATATTACATTAGTATGATATGACAAGACATTGCTCATTTGACATCAATCATCAATCAATCAATCCTTTGGCATCAATCAATACCTTGAAATCAATTAATCCCTTGACATCAATCCTTTGAAATCAATCAATCAAACATTTGGAATCAATGAAAACATGATCCAACAACACTCTCTCGAGAGGAGTAAAGAGCATATACTTTGATTCTGAAGTTGAAAAAAAAAATAGAGAAGAAAGATTGTTTTGGCTGTAAGAAGATTGGGACAGGGTTTTGCTACAAGATGATAAACGAAACTAACAAGTGACTGAGGAAGTACTCGTGCAAACCTCCTTTCTTGGAGCAGAGAAAACCAATTACCCAATTTATGTGGGAGAAGAAGAGTAACCTTCATCCCTGACTATTGTAGAGAAAAGATAAAGAATCTCTCTTAGAGAACCATGGTCTAGCTCGGGGGTGGCCAGTGGTAAATCCATCGGGAGTGACTGTGCCTATGGTTGGGAGGAAAAAAGAACCCATTTTAGCAGTTGCTTTACATTTTCTAGTTCTGATAAGTATTTTCATACTCTGTGTATTATATTGGATGTGATGATGAAATGTCTGTGTTTATGATTCAGTCTCTCAGTATTCGATCAATTGTTATAAATTCTCTTTGATTTATGTAAACTGTTATATCTATGTGATCTTGGAATTATCTCAATTTAACTGTTAGAGAGTCATGGGATGTGATTCCGTAGGAGATTTGGGGTAGGATCGACTGAAAGGTCTAAGTCTTGCAAATCCTTTGAAGTTTACCTTAGTGGGAATGGGTGTTTCCCTTCAAGATAATCATCTATATGACTGAGGGCTCATGCCTATGTTCTTAACCCCTTTGCTGCAAAAAGGGATTTGCGCTTAGCCCCTAATTTTTTCCAAAGGATGCACATGACCAGGGCCTAGGAACCCTATGCTAGTCCGAAAGGAGCTAGCTCATTTGACTTTAGGACTTCGGGACTTGTGATTCCATAATCCTTGAAAGTAGTCGAAGGTTGAAGTTGCGAATCGACGAGGACCATCGATCTAGGATCTAGCATGGATTTCTCTCAGTCGTTAGATCGAACATAGGAAGGGAGGCATTAAGTGCTTCGACAAACTTTTCCTTTGGGATATTTGGAATGGTCTAGCGTTGAAACTCCCAAACGATAGAGTCACGACGTTAATCTGGACTGTTGAAACTGGAGGGACACGTGTCCACAGATCAATGATTATCTGGGAGTGTTGGTATTCAACGATATAGGAACACGTGATTTTTCCCTGAAGTTCTACTAGCTGGAGTAAATCCTAGCCTTAGATGCTAGGCACATGTGGCGACATATCTGGCGTGGTCCAGGGGAAAGTTGAGATATACACCCTCTGAACACTCAAATGCCAAACTATCGAAGTAACCAGGACCGTTGTATGAATGGGTACATGGTAGGAGATCACATGGTCTGAAGACTTCGTACTCTGGAAGAATTTGGCTGAGGGTTTTCAAGGTGTGAAAGTCGCCAAAGTCACAAAAACTGAAGTAAATATCGACTGTTGGTTGAAGAGGACACGTGGTGCGAGATCCAAGAGTCTGGAGACTTATCTCTTCGGGGGATTTATGTCAAGAGGAGTTGGTAAGCCCTGAATCCTGGAGCCGCAAAGTAACAAGGACCGTAGATCTATGGATCCAAGTGGATAAATATCAACTGTGCCCACTGACTTCATCCCCGGTGATGTGGACCTGTAACCAAGGTGCCAAGCCTCACCCATATTTGGCTGATTCAACCATCCCTTGTGCATATTGGAGTAGGAAACATGTCACCCCCTAAGGAGGACACGTGTCACCACTTGACCCTTTTTGCATGTCAACTATTGAATCATGCCCGCCTGGCCAACAGGGTCGGGGACATGTCCAGGACTCCGAAAGTCTGGACAGTTTTGAGGGTTCAAAAGATTCGAATTTAGTATGATAAAGAATGATTTAACGAGAATCATCGAATGTATATTTTTAAGGACCCAAGCCACTTGGCTTGAGTTTGAGAGTTTGGTCATAGGGTGGTGAAAAGGAATTTTCAACGAGAATTGACGATTGTCGAAAGCCTAACGACGATAGCTGATCCTCGAACATCAAAGGGATAGGGGCACGTGGCGACATTACATGACTTTAGTAATCAGGAAAAATCTATGTTGAACATCGAGTACCGAAGCCCCTTTTTTAACCATAGATCTTGGCGAAGGATGTGAACCGTTGATCCCCTCTGTTGTTCGACAATCTAAGAATTTGACAACACTTTTGGAACTCCCAAAGTTTGGGAACTTCCAAAGTGTCAAAACCTTTGCTAATGTAGGCTCTTATCTCTCAATTTCCAACCCAAGGTCATCGGGAAGACCCCGCTAGCTAGTTCAAGCACATAATGAGAGATGTAATTTTTGAAGAAGCTCTTTAAGAAGGTTTTTCTTAAGCAAGGGACTGAAAATGAACCAGGGAAAGTGAAAAAATTGATGCCCCATCCTTAGAAAGGTTATTTAGGGGTTGGGTGTGTTACAAATTGGTATCATATCATGTCAATAACACTTGGCCTGCTTGGGCTCATACACAAGTCGCATAAAAATATTATTAGAGAACTTATGGGGTAACTCCCTACCTTATCCCCCTCTATAAGAATCCTGTCTGAACCTCTACTGAAGAGCGGAAAAAAACCTTATACTATTGATAGAGGTTTTGTAAGTCTTCACTGTAGGTTTATATTGTTTCCAAATACATAACTGAATTCATCTTGCAATGATATGAGTTGTTCATGAATTGGTAGATTAGTAACTCACATAAATTTTTTTTCTGCACTCAAGTAGTTAGTGAATAACAAGAGAACTACAACATAAAGGATGGTGACACATCAGGAGTTTGGGGGGAGCTCCCACAATAGAGAGAAAGAATATTATGAGAGGAGGGTGTTGAAATGTACACTTGACACTGAGAGGGGGGGTGAATTAGTGTCACAAAAATTTGGAAAATTTTCCACTTTTCATAAATTAATTGAACAACATATATTTATTTCATTTTCTCAACCAATATATAAAAGAATAAATACTTTGTTTATTTATTTAACTTGAATGAATACATAAGATCAATCTCCATCTTCAAACAATTATGAGAGACCCAACTCTCTGTTACAAGACCCAACTTGTAGTTCTCAAATCCAACTGAGAAAAGAGGAATCCAACCCTCATAACAAGACCTAGCTTGTTGATCTCAGATCCAAATGAGATGTGAGGAATCCAATCCTCATACAAGACCCAACCTGTAAACATGCACCAACCTGATAAAATGGACCTTCATTCAGTCCATTATATATAAATATATATACTTCAACAAATTTCACTACACCTTTTGTTCACCATACTTCTTTGTTTATATAGTCTCCTAATAGGTATGAGTTTGAATCATAATGTCCCTTTATTTGAACCATTACACCTCTTCATTTGAATTAATAATAATAATTTCTATTATTATTATTATTAATAGTTTGATTTAAAGATTTCAAATCCCTTGTTTTGCATTTTATTTTGTTCTAACTTAAAACTTGTCACTACAAATGTTGTAGAAATTGAGTTCTACAGAGGTGCTTCCTTCAAACCATGTTTTTCATATGACCATATGCACAAATGATCTGGCAGGATCTTTTCAATGATTATGGTTGAGTTTTAAACTTGCATGAATAATTTAACCATTTGAGAATTTAATGAAAGAATGAGGAAAGAAGAGGATTATATCAGTCAAATACACATATGTAGATCTGAAAAGAATAATGAACAACAAACCATAAGAACGCAGGTTGATAACGGAGTTCGGCACAATGTTTGCCTACGTCTCCGGGCCTTTTTCCTGTGGGGAAGGCTTCTTTATTTCTGCTCAAGTGCTCAAATTACATCTCAGCAATGCCTATTGGCTACAAGACTGATCTGGTCTTGTTTTCCCAGATCTCAAGAACCCTGCAAAAGAAACGACATGCAAAACTGATGCTCCAAGCTCCCAGAAACGATCCGACAGCGTTTCCACCTCAAAGGCTTCCCTGCATCAAACTGACTTTGGCTTGGCTTTCCTTCAGCATAACTCTCCTCTGAATGACTTTCCCTTGGCCTCAAATAGGCCTGGTTTATATAGCAAAGGATTTGGTTTCACATCCCCAACTTCCTCCAAGAATCTGGCCTCCAAAAATGCCCAATATCCCCCAAAATTGGAGTAAATCTGCTAATATTAGGCTCATTTAATTAAAAATAAACCAAATCTTTGTTTAAAAACCCACTTTTGGACTATAGAAAAGGGTCGCATCCCCTTTTCACACGCGCGCCCCCCTATTTTTGGTCGTATGGTGGCCATGTGGCCAAGCGCATGGCGCTGGCCACCCCACTCTCTCGCCTGCTCCCGGTCACGTGGCGGTTGTATAGGCCCACGGGCCAAACATTTAACAAACCCGCGCTATGTGTTATAACTACACCTGCTTATTGTGTGGAAGCCCTGGGTCATGTGACTTTTGATAGGACCGTGGGTCCGTTGGTTATAACAACTCCGCGTACATTGTTTGAATTAGGCCCTGGTTTTTGGGCGTTACATATGGTCGGGGGTCGGGGCTTGGCCCCGACCCCCCTTTTTTTTCCCGCTGTAGAACTTAACCACTTCAAAACAGTTTAATGCCGCCACCATAACAAGAACTAACCATAGGGCGGCCGGTTAGCCTGGTACTGTGAGTCCTTAGCCCGGACAGAGGTCACGGGTTCGACCTCGGTGAGCCACCAAACCAACTTTTATTGAAAACCAACGAACCAATAATGGGGTGCCACATGGCATCTCTTGATTGGGCCATGTGGCACCCTTACCAACCAACTGAATCTTGCCACGTGGCATCATTTGATTGGTCCACGGGTCTGCCATGTCAACCACCGTAAGCCACCTGTCACTCTGCCATGCTGCCACATCATCTGCCGTACTGCCCAGTCATCTGCCGCATGTCTACCCCGTTAGCGTGCCACGTTAGCTGCTGATGTCATCCTGCCACGTGTCACCCTGTGAGTGGTGACACGTGTCACTTCCGTACAGGTCCAATCGTACGCCGAAAAGGCCAAATCCACCTGACACGTGTCGCGTCCTGGTGATGCCACGTGTCCTACGTATGGTCTGCCATGTGTCGCCTCCTGGTTGGCCCACGTCAGCTGTACGGACATGCCACGTCAGCTGTATGGACGTGCCACGTGGACTATACGGACTGTACAGTCATACCCCTTTTTTGCCTGTTTGACTTTTCGGACAAAACGTGATATCTTCTCCATACGGACTCCGTTTGACGAAGTAAATATACCGCCGGAATCAGGAAGACGAGACGGACGCAATGGCACCGGTTTCGTTGCATTCCGAGCACTTTCATTTTTGAGCATTTTTCAAGCCCTATCAGGCTTCTGGATTCGTTTTCGGATCACACCTCCCCACAAAAAGACCTTTTGGTCCCCAAAAGGTTACTGACTAGTTAACAAGCTTGGGATAGGCCACCCGGCTTGTCCTCTGTCTCTGAACTCTATCCTGTGCACCTGTCTCATCAAGATCAGCTGTAATACAATTATGACCACTGAAAGTACATTGTTAGTCATTGCAATCCTGTTACATTTCACTGAAGCAACTATCATCCATGTGCTGAACATTGCTAATGATAACATCAGAAAAACGACTGCAAATGAACTGATATACTTGAAGTATTTGCACGACATAAGTTTATCTTGAAGCAATTTATGATTAATTCTCCATTCCATAATCATGTCTTGTTCTTGCTTAAGATCTATAACTTCACTTGAAACAATTAATGGTTTGTTGCTAACTTGCACTGCCTTTGTTAACTGTTCCATTGTTTGAAGTTTTTTACTTTCTTTAACATGATGAGCATGCACTATGTAATCATGACCTTCTTTAGTGAGTTGATACTGATTCTTAGTTTTGTAAAAGATTGCTTTACGATCATACAAGTACGGACTACCTAAGACGATGCCACATTCTTTTAACGACACTACATCACAAGTTACTTCATCCACATACTTATCTAAAATTGCAAATTTGACTGTGCATTGCTTTGTTATGTGCATCTGATGTCGATTGCTCATCCATTTAAGTGTGTAAGGTTTATGATGTGTTTATGTTATTAATCCCAACTTTTTAACCAACTCTTCTGAGATTAGATTTGATTGAGATCCACTGTCGATTAGTGTATCTATCTTAGTGTGTCGCATTATTACTCTTATATGAAATAACTTGTTTCTACAATCAATCTCCTCACCAAAGTTACCTGTCATACCAACCAATGTCATCTTAGATTCATCACCTGAATCTGATCCCAAATCTATAGGCTTTGATGTCGTTGCAGCTACTGTTTGCATTCCCTTCTTTCCTTTGAACCACTTTGGTCTCTTTTCAGGATGTAACTGCCAACATTTGTCCTCATCATGTCCCTCTTTCTTGCAATGCTTGCAAGA
>ML787073.1:459101-472391 GCA_009831015.1 Picea engelmannii
GAGGTGAATTAGTGTCACAAAACTTTGGACAATTTTCCACTTTTCATAAATTAATTGAACAACATATATTTATTTCATTTTCTCAACCAATATATAAAAGAATAAATATTTTATTTATTTACTTAACTTGAATGAATACATAAGATCGATCTTCATCTTCAAACAATTATGAGAGACCCAACTCTCTGTTACAAGACCCAACTTGTAGTTCTCAGATCCAACTAAGAAATGAGGAATCCAACCCTCATAACAAGGCCCAACTTGTTGATCTCATATCCAACTGAGATGTGAGGAATGCAATCTTCATACAACACCCAACTTGTAAATAGGCACCAATCTGATAGAATGAACCTTCCTTCAATCCATTATATATAAATATATATACTTCAACAAATTCAACTGCACCTTTTGTTCACCATAATTGTTTGTTTATATAGTCTCCTAATAGGTCTGAGTTTGAAGCAGTATGTCCCTTTGTTTGAACCATTACACCTCTTCATACACCTCTTCATTTGAATTAATAATAATAATTTCTATTATTATTATTACTATTATTATTATTAATAGTTTGATTTAAAGACTTTAAATCCCTTGTTTTGCATTTTATTTTGTTCTGGATAAAAAACTTGTCACTGCCAATGTTGCATAAATTGAGTTCTATGGAGGCGCTTCCTTCAAACCATGTTTTTCATATGACCATATGCACAAAGCCACGAGCTCATTAATTTAAGCGCTTCCTCTTCTTTCACCCTTATTCCTCTATCATAAGACCAATGTATCGTGCTTCATAATTCTTCCCCTTTTTTCTTTTATCCCCCATATGTCTAGTGTTGGGACTATGTTCTCCGGGATTCGACGCTCTGGAACATTTCTTCTTTTCACCAAATATTGTTATCTTTGAAGTGATATCTTCCAGAGTGTTATATTTTTATAAACTTCAATTCATGGTTTTAATCCTCATCATTGATCATGATTTCAGATCAATGGTCTAATCACTCTTTTTAAAAGACTCATTTCTCACAATTTTCTTATCCTTATCTAATGGTTGGGATTCAATTGTGAGATAGACAATTGTCATTTCCTCTAGTGCCTCGCAACTTAGGGGGTTTGTTCTTTTTATAAACTTCCAATTCTCTCAGATTAAATTTCACCGAAGTGTTAATATTGAGTTGACGTGTGTCCATAACCTTAAACAATCCAGATCTTATTTCGGAGCTTCGGTACTCCATGAATCCTAGTTACTAGAACTCTAAAGTAGTTCAGTTCCTTTGGAGTGATAACCTACTGAATAAGTGGTGACCTCTTGCTGTTGGTTAACACCTCCACTTATGTTATCCTTCCACTATGCTTGATCAACGGTTGAGAACTCTCCTGATGTAGATCAATAGTTAACGTTACTTCGTGATTTACTCTTTACTCTATCCTTCCACTATACTTGATTAACGATCAAGAATGCTTTGGAATTAGATCAACTATTAGTGTTAAGTTTGGCCTTCGATGCTTCAGGAAGTTGCTGGTGGTAGAAACTAGTTTCCCCCGAAGGACATACTTCCGGAGTAATGTAACTTGCTAACATCATTATTGACTTGGAATTGGCTGAGTGGATGCCACATGTCACTTAGATTTGTGACTCATGTGTACTTAAAATGCCAACTGGACCTTGAAACTCATCACCATTTGATTATGCCATGTGTCCTTGTTGACGTGGTCTTTACCGATGTGGATTGCATGATGTGTCACATGTCCTCCTCCTAGATCTAATGGTCATAGGTTTATCTGAATCATTGATCCAATGACTGTGATCAATTCTAGATCAATGGTCTAGATTCATTTCATCCTTTGGGACTTCGGGTTATTCACTTTTCCCACTTCCCATTTCTCTCCAAGTGATATTCCCTGAATAAACCCTCAAGTAACTTGAATTCATATAACAATCCTTCTTTCACGTGAAAATATTAACACGATCCAACAGTTGTCAAGAATTTGACTATTCGGGATATCAGGCCTTTGGCCTTGCTTATCATATCCTCCTGGATGGCTCCTGTGCGTCATCTTTTCCGAGCCTCTTGTGCGTCATATCTTCTAAGATTTTGGGTTTATACTTGAATTGCAACTGAACCAAGATCATTGATCTATTGGGAATTCGATCCTTATTGTGTTTCTGCAGTGCACTTTCCCTTCTGAGCTTCGATTAATGTTTCTTGCTTCTGATCTATTTCATCGCTATATATCTCGATATTTTAATAATTATTTGTACATTATTTACTCCTATACATGGAAACTCTCTATGTTTCCTCTCATGAGCTTTAGAGTAATAGGATCACTATTTATCCTCTCGTGATCAATAATGATCATGAATTTCTTCTACTACAAGGTGATCTTCCTCCACCCCAAGGTGATTCTTCTTTTCTTCTGATTACTGTACATGTTGGACTCATGTTTCCATCGATGAAAACACATAATCAATAATTCCAACAGAGGGTGATGGAAACCCCTAAAAATTTGGTCGAAACTATAAGAAGCATCATGGAAGAATTACAGAGTCATGAGTATGACAATGAAAGGATGATCAATGAGCAGGAAAAGTAGACATAAATTAATGTAGTCCTACTACAAAGTCTATCAGATATACAAAGGAAACTACAACATGGTCCAGCTTCCAGTCATGTGGACATGCATCATACTAATAAAACTCCAATTCCACCTAAGATAAAGAAGAATGGTCCTGAAAGTGGCCACACCAGGAGGAGGACATCAAAGAAGGTCCAACATGGAGCCAAGAGACATTCAATGGAAGATTCCTCTAGTGAGAACACTGACAACTCCAAGGAATATTCTAGTGGTAAAAATAGTTTCCATTCTCAGATATGAGGAAAGAAGAGGAAACATTCCAAGAGTCGTGACCCTGAAGAATTCAAGAAAGCCAAACCACCCGCCTTCAATGGAGAGATTAAGAAGGGGGAATACGCTGAATTTTGGATACTTGGATTGAATCAGTACTTCTGAGTCCATGACTACTTTGAAAACTTAAAGGCTCGGATATTCATTTTCAACCTGAATGGGAAAGATTCCATTTGGTGGGAAGACCTTAGGAATGTGAAAGAATTCCATGAGAAGGACTTGTCATGGAAACAATTTGAGAAATACTTCAAGAAGAAGTACCCATCAGAAAATTACTTTGATGGAAATACCAAGGAATTCTATGAACTCAAGCTGGGACAACTCACCATAGATGAGTATATCAAAACATTTCTCGAGCTAATGAGGTATGTGACCTACACAAAGGATGAAAAGGTAAAGATGAAATGATTCATTAGTGGCTTACCTCAGTCCTATTGAGAAAGAATTGAATTTGATGAGCCAAATACCTTAGAAGATACTATTCAAAAATCAAGGTATTGCTATGAGAAATTCAAGAGTAAGAAAAAACCCCGTTAAAACTGGAAGAAGAAAGACAATTAAGGATTCAAGAAGGGGTTTAAATCCTCAAGATTAAAGAACCCTAGTAAGAGCTCTAGGATGAGCCTTCTTTCCAAAAGTGTGTATCAAAATTGTTTTCCATCCCAGAGTGGAGATAAACCATTTAAAGCAACTCCAGGTAAGACTTATAACACAAAGAGAGAAACCTTGAAATTTTGGGGTTGTGGAGAGGAACAATATCTGCTGAGGGACTATCCGCATAGGAAAACAAATCTTGGGAGGGTATACAACATCCAAGAGGCTACCACAGTTAATTATGTGGCTAGGAGATTGCCACAAATTTATGCATCCTTGGATAATAGACAACCTGACCACTAAGCTTCAGTGGTGGAGATGGAAGGTACGATTTCCAACCATCATGTTTCCATTTTAATTGACCCTTGTTCTAATTTGAGTTATGTTTCTCATCAAATTGTTGAGAAATGTAAATTTCAACAAGTTAAACATGTTAAATCATGGATAGTATAACTAGCCACTGGAACCAAAAGAAAAGTAACAGAGGTCATACCAGCATGCTAATTTGTCATGAGTGTGTTTCCCACCCAAGCAAACCTAAACATACTTCCTCTAGGATATTATGACTTGTTGATTGGCATGGACTGGTTGGATGCCCACAAAACCAAGTTTGATTGTTATAATGAAACTTTGAAGTGTGAAAATGAAGAAGGAAGGAGGGTAACCATACAAGGGATTCAAAATCATGTCTCAGTGAGACAAATATCATCCCTCCAAGTGAAGAAGTATTGCAGAAAGGAATGTCCCTTGTATGCAATACAAGTACTGAACTCTGTTGAGAGTGAAAAACCCAACCCAGAGAACCATCCCATATTGAGGGAATATAAATATGTATTCCTAGAAGAGGTAACATGTCTACCTCCAAGAAGGAATATTGAATTTTCAATAGAACTTGTACCAAGGGCAATACCAATGTCTATAACACCGTATAGAATGAGTACAACAGAGATAGTTGAGCTCAAACTCCAGCTGAAGGAGATACAGAACAAAGGATACATATGGCCTAGTGTGTCTCCATGGGAGCACCAACCATTTTTGTGAAAAATAAAGATGGCACACTCAGACTGTGCATAGATTATAGACAACTCAATAATATGACCATCAAGAATAAGTATCCCTTGCCAGGGATTGATGACTTGTTTGACCAATTAAGGGGCTCTACAATATTCTCCAAGATTGAATTGAGGTCTGGATACCATCAGGTTCAAATCAAAGATGAAGACATCCACAAGACATCCTTTAGGACAAGATATGGTCACTATGAATTTGTGGTGGTGCCATTTTGTCTTACCAATGCACCAACCACTTTTATGATCTTAATGAATAACATATTCAGAAATTTCTTGGATAGGTTTGTATTGGTTTTCATTGATGATATCCAAATCTATTCCAAGAATAGATAAGATCACGAAGAACATCTCAAGCTAATACTTTAGGTACTAAGAGAACATCAACTCTATGCTAATATCAATAAGTGTGACTTTTTCCAGAAACAAGTCCACTACCTACGCCATGTTATTTCTGAGGAAGGAGTGGCAGTTGACCCTGACAAGATTAAACCCATCAGGGATTGGCCTACCCCAAAGGATGTATCTAATATCAGATCCTTTATGGGCATGGCAAGATACTATAGGAGATTCATAAAAGGATTCTCCGAGTTTGGTTTTCTAATCCCTTCCCTTCAGAAAAAGGGGGTTAAATTCATTTGGAAATCAGAATGTAAGGAAATATTTCAAGATCTAAAATACCTTCTAACCAATGCGCCTATACTGAAGATTGCAGATCCAAACAAAGACTTCCTTGTGTGTATAGATCTTGCAAGGAAGGGCTTGGAGGAGTCCTTATGAAAGAAGGATATGTGATTTGCTACGAATCCAGAAAACTGAATGAGAATGAAGTCAATTATGTGACTCATGATATGGAATTGGATGGCATAGTGCATGCTCTAAAAATGTGTAGGCATTGCCTCTTAGGTAGAATATTTGTACTTATGACAAACCATAGTGGGTTGAGGTATTTGTTTGACCAACTAAAACTCAATGTGAGACAAGCTAGGTGGATGGATCTCCTTAGTGAGTTTGATTTTGAAATCAAACATATCAAAGGAAAGGAGAATAGGGTGGTTGATGCCCTTAGTAGAAACATGAAAGTAGTTTAATTAGAATCTGTAAGCGCCAGTGAATCATACATCAAAGAGAGAGTCAAAACTGCATAAGAGACAAATGCATTTTTCAAGACCGTGACATCATACCTAAAGAAAGGGCCCACATGGATGAAGTATGAAGGTTAACAAATGCTTGATGATGACCTACCGACTTACAAGGGAAGATTATACATTCCAAATTGTGACAACTTGAAGGGGTTCATAATGGATGAACTACACAAAAGACCATATACTGGTCATCATGGTTATCAGAAAATGATCACGACCACTAGGAAGCTATTCTATTGGCCCATAATGAAAAATGACATAGCTGATTACTTAGATAAGTGTCTAGAATGTCAGAAAGTCAAGGGAGAGCACCAACACCCACTAGGGCTGTTGCAGTCCCTACCAATTCCTAAATGGAAATGGGAAATCATCTCCATGGATTTCATCATGGGATTACCAAGATCAACCAAACAGAACGATGTCATCATGGTAGTTGTGGACAAACTGAGCAAATATGCTCACTTCATACCTGTCAAGTAAACCTGCAAGGAAATAGATATTGCCAACATATTCATGAAATATATATTCAGACTACATGGCATGCCTAAAGAAATTATATCCGATAGAGATACAAAGTTTACTTCAAATTTTTGGAAATCTCTATTTGTTGGTTTTGAAACAAAATTTCTCTTTAGTACAACCTATCACCCTCAAAATGATGGGAAAATAGAGAGGGTAAACCAATTATTATAAGACATGATGGGAATGCATGTAATGCATCAACCCAAGAAATGGGAGGACTACCTACCACTGGTAGAATTTGCTTACAACAATGGGTATCAAGATTCATTGAAAATGTGCCCTTTTGAAGCCCTCTATGGAAGGCAATGCAACATTCCGATCAGCTAGAATAATATATTAGAAAAAGTTACAATTGGGCCAGATATGCTACAGGAAATGGAAAAACAAGTGATTCATATCAAGAAAAATCTGAAGATAGCCAAGGATAGACAAACAAGCTATGCATACTTGAAAAGGACTCATAGAGAGTTCAAAACAAGGGATCATGTGTATCTCCGAGTTAGACACAGGAGAATCTTCTGGAGGATGGGAGCTTGTGCCAAGATGGCACATTAGTATTGTGGACCCTTTGAATTTTTTCATAGAGTGGGACCAGTAGCCTATCGGCTAGCACTTCCTCCCACAATGAAGGAACATAATGTTTTCCATGTTTCTTTATTAAATATGTATGTACATGATTCTAATCATATTATTGTCTGGTCTATGATTCAGGTGGAAATCAAGGCAGAATTCAAAGCCATAACCCCAATGCATAATAGACAGGAAGGAAACCCCACTCAGGAACAGAACCATTGCACAGGTCAAGGTGTAGTGGAAACACTTTGTCCCATATGAGGCTACATGGGAAATGGAGGATGCCATGAGACAGACATATCCATTTTTTCTTGCTTCTGTACATACAAAGCACATTGGCAGGTAGAACATTGAGGTCAATGTTCCTTTAAGGGGGAGGGGATTGTAATACCCTTGTTTCCCCCAATTTGTAAATATAACTATAACTAGACAAGAGACTATGGCAGAATAAATATGTGTGAATGTTTGATTTGATGAACCCTTGTATAAAAGGGTCAACGTATGGATTCCTGTTATTAATAGAATTTGAATATGTGTTGCATGATTGCTGAAAGGGGGAAAGTTTTCCAATATAGAACATGGATGCTATGAGAGAGATGGTGAAGGGAAACCAGGTATGGTTGAGATGACCGTCACTCGACCAATACCTCCTGGGTGTAATTTCTCAACAATCCTCTGACCGAAAAATGAATTACCATTAAAGATGGTAGCTAGAAGGCCATTCTCAAGAGTTAATGAGGAGATGGGGCAAGGTACCCATATGTAAGCCTTCTAGGACTGACCACGAATTGGGATTTGGACACACACAACCTTGTTGTGGAAGGAAAGAAATGAGGTAATTCGGGGGACAGAGATAGATCTGTGATATAGAAGAGTAGAGAAAACACTCTCCTGAGAGGAGTAGAGAGCATATACTTTGATTCTGAAGTTGAAAGAAAAAGTGGAGAAGAAATATTGTTTTGGATGTAAGAAGCCCGGGTCAGGGTTTTTCTACAAGATGATAAATGAGGCTGATAAGTGACTGAGGAAGTAATCGTGTAGACCTCCTTGCTTGGAGCAGAGAAAATCAATTGCTGAGTTTCTGTGGGAGAAGGAGAGTAACCTTCATCCTTGACTATTGTAGAGATAAGAGAAAGAATCTCTCTCAGAGAACCATGGTCTGGCTCAGGGGTGGCCAGTGGTAAATCCGTTAGGAGTGACTGTGTCTATGGTAAGGAGGAAACATGAACCCCTTTCAACAGTTGCTTCACATTTTCTAGTTCTGATAAGTATTTTCATACTATATGTATTATATTGGATGTGATGATGAAATGTCTATGTTTATGATTCAATCTCTCAATATTTGATCAGTTATTAGAAATGCTCTTTGATTTATGTAAACTTGTATATATATGTGATCTTGGAATTATCTCAGTTTAACTATTAGAGAGTCATGGGATTTGAGTCTACAGGAGAGTTGAGGTAGGATCAAATCAAATGTCTAAGTCCTGCAAATCCTTTGAAGTTTAGCTTAGTGAGAATGGGCATTTCCCTTAAGGATAATCATCCATCTGATCAGGGGCTCATGCCCGTGTTCTTAACCCCTTTTCTACAAAAATGGATTTGTGCTTGCCCCTAAGTTTTCCCAAGGGACCCATATGACTAGGCCCTAGGAACCCTGTGCTAGTCCTAAAAAAGCTAGCTCATTTGATTTTAGGACTTCGAGACTTGTGATTCCAAAATCCTCTAAAGTAGCTGAAGGCCAAAGTTGTGAATCGACAAGGACTGTCGATCTAGGGATCCAACATGGATCACTCTCAAACGTTAGATCAAACATAGGAAGGGAGGTGTTAAGCACTTCGATGAAGTTTTCCTTCGAGAGATTTGGAATGGTCTAGTGTCAAAGTAATGAGGACCATGGATCTACGGATCCACATAGATAAATCTCAGTCGTACGATGGGGGTGACGTGGAACCGCAACCAAGGTGCCATGTGTCACCCATATTTGGTTGATTCACCCATCCCTTTTTCCTATTGGAGCAGGACATGTGTCACCCCCCTAAGGAGGATATGTGTCACTACTTGACCCTTTCAACATGTCAATTGTTGAATCGTGCCTGCCTAGCCAACGCGACTGGGGATGTGTCCAAGACTCTGAAAGTCTGTACAGTTTTGGGGGTTCGAAAGATTCAAACGTAGTATTATAAAGACTGATTCAATGAGAATCGTCAAACGTCAATCACTGAAGGACCCTAGGCATGTGGTGTGAGTTCGAGAGGTTGGAAATAGGGTGGTGAAAAGGAATGTTCAACAAGAATCACCGATCACCAAAGGTCGAGAGGCTTATGATGATAATCGATCACCGAACACCGAATGCCAAAGGGCTAGGGGAATGTGGTGAGATTACAAGACTTCAGGGATTAGGAAAAAAGTATGTTGAACTCCAAGTACCGAAGCCCCCTTTTTAACCATAGGTATCGGCAAAGGATGTGAACTGTTGATCCCCTCCACTATTCGACAACCTAAGAATTTGACAACACTTTTGGAACTCCCAAAGTGTTGAAACCTTTGCTAACATAGGCTCTTACCTCCTAGTTTTCAGCATGAGGTCATGGGGAAGACCCCGCTAGCTGGTTCAAGCACACAGTGAGAGATGTAAGTTTCAAGGAATATCTTTAAGAAGCTTTTTCTTAAGTAAGGGACTGAAAATGAACCAGGGAAAGAGAAAAATTGATGCCCCATCCTTAGAAAGGTTATTTAGGGGTTGGGTGTGTTACAACCATAGTTGACTATGATTGAATTTTTTTTACTATGGTTTACATTGATTTATTATGTTTGACCATGGTTGGGTATTTTTGACAATGATTAGCCATTGTTGACTATGGTTTAACAATGTTTTACCATGGTTGACCATAGTTGACAACGTGTGACTATGGTTGACCATGGTTTACCATAGTTGACAATGGTTCACCATGTTAGACCATGATTAACCACAATTGACCATGAATAACCATAGTTGACTATGGTTAACCATGTTTGACCATGGTTAACTATGATTGATCACTTTTAACATTATTTTCCTATGGTGAACATGTTTGACTATGGTTGACTATGGTTAACCAAAGTTAATAATGTTTGTCCATGGTTGAATATAATTGACCATGGTTTAGTATACTTGACCATGCTTAACCTTCATTGACCATGGTGGACTATGTTTGACCATGGTTGACTATATTTGACTATGATTGTTTATGCTAGACTATGGTTTAATGATGGTTGACCATGATTGGCCATAATTGACCATGGTTGACTATGGTTAGCCATTTGTTTCCATGCTTGACTAAGGTTGAATTTGTTTACATATGGTTAACTAACTATGGATGACCATGGTTGACCATGGTTGATTGTGGGTGACCATGGTCGACAATGGTTGACTATGGTTCACCATTCTTGACCATGTTTAACCATGGTTAACTATGGTTAACTATGGATGACCATGTTTAACAATGGTTAACTATGATTGACTATGGTTGACAATGGTTGATTATTGTTGGACATGTTTGAATATAGTTAACTTTAGCTTATTAAGTTTGACTTTGGTTAAATATGGTTGACTATGGTTGACTTTGGTTCACTATGGTTGACATTGGCTCAATATGGTTGAGTTTGATTGGCCATGGTTGATTATGGTTGACCATGGTTGGCTATGGTTGACCATGTGTGACCATGGTTGACTATAATTGATTATGTTTTAATATGATGTTCAATAAGGGTTATATCGCATTGCAACATTCCTCAAGGGTTATGTTGGATTGTGAAGTTCCTTAGTGGTTATGTCACATTGTGATATTCATCTTGGTTGATTTATGTCAAGTGCAATGTTCATCTTGGTTTGTTTATGTTGAATTGTGATGTTCCTCAATGTCTATATTGCATTACGAAGTTCATCAACAATTAGACATTCCTGAAGGTTTATGTTAGATTGTGATGTTCCTCATTGGCTATGTCCCATTGTGATGTTCATCAATTATTATGTCATATTAATTATCTTGTCCATGGTTATGTTGCATTGCAACATTCATTAATGGTTATGTCTCATTGTAACGTTCAGTTATGACATATTACAACATTTCACAAGTAACAATTTATGAGGTTATGTTGCATTGTGATTGTCATCATTGGTTAAGTCACATTTCTATGATCATCAATGATTATGTGGTATTGTGACATTCATAAATGGTTTTATCACAATGTCACATTAGATTATTTCATATTTTCACAATTCAGGGTGTGTGCACAAAGTTGGTGGACGAAAAAGTGGCAAGGGGGTCAACAGGAATGTGCATTTGCAAGAACACACACACGTTCTTGAAACTATAGGTTTGGAAAATCTCAAACGTCCACTCATCTTTCCATGTAGGTTCATTGACAGGAACACATGCACATTCTTAACAACGCGTGGGCATTCCTAGGAAGAACGTGCATGCGTTCATCTAATATAACATTTTTAATTGGTCATGGGCATGTTTTGTGCCCATTTGCACACATCACACTCATGTTTTCACCCTCATTGAGAAAATAGAGGGGAGGATCTCTATCAAGATCTTTCCACCCTGTCCCATTCAAGCCAGGTATGCTTGATTTCTCTTCTTTTCCTCCCAATTTAGTAATTTTTTCTTTCATTAAATCAATTTAATATATTCTAAAAGAATCTAAATTATATAAATTTTTAATCTTATAGATAAATATCATATAGAAATTTTAGAGAGTCACCTCTTACATTACTTAACATTTCCCCTTTAAAAATAATTATAGATAATTTACAAGAAATGAGATTATTTTTAATTATTTTATTTTATTTTTTAAAATATGTATTGATGTTTTTTGTAATTTTCTATTTTAATTAAAAAAATTGACCTAATTTGCATGACATGCCTTATAAATTTGCAACATATATTACAAAATGGAACCCAGAGATGATGTAAACTACCAACCAACAGACTAAGGTGAGGAAAACCCCAACCCACCATAACCACCCAACATAAACACCCAAATTGATGAGGAGTTGGACACATTAAGAACACTTTAAAATCAATTAAGGGGCAGGAGAGAACCAAGCAGAGAGTCCTTGAACACTTCATTGGATGCCATTGTGAGGTCCATTGCAAGTCACCAAGGGCAATTAACTTCTATTTCTGAATATAGGGAAATAACTTTTTAGTATGACAACACTAGATTGGATAGAAAGAAAGTTGGAGAATTGGGTATATCAAAACAATAACTAATGTCTATTTTTATTGATCCTCAATCTCAACAACAACCACACATGAGCAAGAAACACATTTTCATTTGCTGGTGCGTCCACCCACAAATTAGTGAAAACTATATGGTTAGGTGGTACATGGTATTTGATAAACCTCCCTACAATAACATAGAGGTTCCTTTATATTTTTTGCAAAAATTACGTGATGAATTTATTTTGGGTCACAATGTCAACTACTTTGACATCACTGACTTCCAAGGGGTGGGTCAAGGGTTCACACATGATCGAGAGAATTCTAGTCGTGATCCCATGTTAGGTCCTTGTCTCCCTAAGCGAAGGCCTAACCCCTCTTCCCAACATCCTACTATTGCAGAGAGATTGCAGCAGGTACATGTAACATGTAGCTATATCATCATTGACTCAGAGCCTAGTGCAACATGGTAGCTTTGTTGCACTATATCGACAGGAGGTTCCTATCAGTAACATTGATAGATGAGTCAGAGCTTCACCCCATACAACATAGTGGAGTGAGGAGAGGGAACATATAGTTGTCCATGTGAACCTCATAGATGCTCAAGTTGCAGGTGGATCCATTATGGGCCTACAGAGGTCAATCGACAATAGAGCTTCATGGAGCAGGTTAGTATCTTAACCATCTCTATGTTATTCATCGCGATATATTTATATGGTATTCTAAGTATTTATGTAAATATTTTTTTGTATGTTGTTTTGCAGTTGTTACATCTGTTGAAACAGAACCTAAAATTTTTACTTTATGAACAAAATTCCTGGTATTCCGGAACCTTTGCAATTTAAAAAAAAAAATCTATATAAAACAAAAAACTTTTCAGACCTAATGAATTTGTAATCCACCTGAGATTTATTTTTGGAAAATGATGATTGAAACTTAAATCAATAAATGCACCAAATATTCTTCCGAATGATATTCTAAATGAACCACAATGATAGAACTCGAAGTTTTTCTAAAACATATCGGGATATCGGAGTTCGCGAGTTAATAATAACAAATTTCAATACACCTCAAATCCCGATCTCCCGACCTCCGATTTCCCGACACGCCAATCTTCTATTAATTCATTATCTTCTTAAATCTCATTTAAAAATCAGTTTTAAACGTTAAGTTAATCATATCGGGAAATCGCGTTTCGCTGTTTCGAATGAACAAGTAAACTTAACATCGTTTTCCCCGATTTCCCGATCCCCGATCTAAATCAATTCTTAATGA
>ML787073.1:492987-503797 GCA_009831015.1 Picea engelmannii
TTGAGACTGTATGCAATTATTGCTTAGGGTATTAGATTGGTTTGGATGTTGAAGATACTACAGTTTTTCCTCTGAGATTATTTTAATAATTTTAAGACCTGTAGTCTTCTGTTCCTTAATATTCTCCTTTGTTAGAAAACCCTCATGACCCTTCCTTATTGTAATGAAAATATAAGGTTCTTTTTAGATTAAATTCTTATATTATTATGTGTGATGTTTTGCTGTTTACAATCTCATAAATTATCACTGAACCAGGGAACGGCCTTACTTGTGTTATTATTTTCTGTTTCAAGTTTTAAAGTTGTTTATTTAATATCTGACCTGAACATCTGAAGCAATAAACTCGCAAAAAACCTTTTTATGAAAATTATAAAAATTAATCATCTATGACAGTCCCAAACACCAGAAAACCGAACGTAGACCTAGGTTTACAAGACCAAACTAGTATTGCATTGAACCTCTTTAATATTATCCTGCAAACCGCAAGGAACAGAACCGAATTAGAACAATCGTGGGCAGCAATAGAACGGGACATAACTATCCAAGAACAAAGAGAAGAGAGACAGAGACAGTTGAGAAACTGAATCTGATCGAGCCTTCCTTGTCCTTTGTTTTGAAAGAAAACACTATTATTTTGGATGCCTAGACGGTGTGTTTTATAGCCTTAAAACACAAACTATGGAACAACAACATCCATATAGCATACCCTCTATGCCCATGGATGCATCAATGAATGTTTCCACCGCTGATGCAATAGTAGAGGTAGCCTGCTCATTTGGAACACCCCATACACAGGTATGTGTCACATTTGATAAATTCACCATGGTCATTTCTTTATGGTATGACATCCTCAAATTTTTAATGTTCTTGTATTGTTTCTACAGGTTGTGGGACTAGATGACTCCAAGGAATGTCCATCTGGGATGGAAAAGTCACTGACATCACAAGTATCATGTGTAGAGTTAAATATCATTTAAATATCATTTTTTTGTATTTATGTTGTTGAATTTTACTATTTGGTATTAATATTTCAATAGTATTAATATATATGCAGGATGCTCACATATTCGCTAGTTTTAGTACTAGTCCACTCCATGGGAACCTGACCTCTCCTCATGCGTTACCTTACTATAGGCCAAGGGAGTTGTCATCACTTGTATAGATTACAGAGTTCCATTGCCACACACCCCCAACATATTTCTTATTTGGTGCATCCTTAGTGGATGCACCCATAGGCCACCCATCCACACCACCTCTTCCATCACATCCATTCACAATGGATGCACCCATATGCCACCCAACCCCACCACCATTTCCATCGGCCCCATCCATCGAAGCTACCATAGTAGAGGTTACCTTGGAGTAGGTTGTACAACATAGTGCTCCACCTACCAACAACTCTCCATTGAGTCATGATATATTCAATTTTGGTGGGATAATGTTTTGATGACAATTTGTTTATGCATCATGAATTTGATTTTATGCATATTTGTGTAATTTTGATGATTTGATCGATGTAACTAACACAGGGTGGCATCGCTAAGAGTTTAGGGTCATGGAGGAGGGTAGTACCCTCATGATTGTCATTCCCATATGTGGTTAGTTGTCCTATGTTTAATTACAAAGTATAGTTTTTTAAGTCGTTTAATTCATTGTGGAAAAAAATTGTAACAATGTTATTTTTTTGTGTGCAGTCTTTGGAGCGATGAAGCATGCCTAGGCCAAAATCCACTCGAGGTGATTCTTCAAGAAAGAGAATAAATATATATTTCTAGGATGCTCCTGAGGGTGGCGAGGGTGGAAGTGGTCAATACTTGAACAATTACTGTCATTTTGTATGTAGGCTACCATATGGTTGTTTTTTATGTTAGGGCACTTGCTGTCATTTTGTATATTGGGAATGAGGTGTCCTTTTGTAAAAAATGTACAATTTAGATGATGTTGAATACACACACACACACACACACGCACACACACACACACACACACATGCACACACACACACACACACACACACATTTCATGACACATTTTTTATGAATCTTATTGTTTCTACATTTTATGTTGATAAATGTAAGAATTTGAAAGTGTATGAATTTTATGTGTACGAATGTATGATTATTGTCTAAAGTGATGATAAATACTTGTGTTACACATTAACAAATCTCTTATGGTGGAAAATATTGTTAAGTGTTAAATCCATTAGAAATTAATGGTTCTCATTACCTAAATTTTACAAAAGGATGAAGTCCCATCCTATCTATCCTAGTTAAGATTCCATGTTATAGAAAATTTTTCCTCACCCCATGAAACTTGCTTGAATGGAATTTCCATTTCCCTATGCAGGCTTGAAGTCCCTTTTTGTACCTTCCAGAGCCAAAAAATAATGTTTTTCCACATACACGTTCCCTACTAGTTAGACAACATGCGTATACATAGGTTGCACCACTACAACCCACATGCATCAGGTTTGGTGCTCAAAATTAAAAGTTGTGTTGGGTTTCCATGTCACGTCAGAAACGTTCTGAGTCGGCCCTTGAGTTCCACTCGAAGGCTATAAATTGATCCATATCCAATCCTTGGGGAGAGAAATCAAATTTTGAGAGAAAACATACTCTAGAGAAAGTTTTACTTCACATTGAGTTTGCATCCCTTTATCCTTTAAAGTCTGAACTCATTGTTCAACCCCCAAGCTCTTCCTTGTTTGACGGAGAACCTCATTGTCTCCTTTATATGAGATTTCCTTTGGTAGAGGATTGAAGTGGTGGAGGCCCAACTAGAAGGGACTTAGTTTCTTGGTTCCAAGATGTGCCGACACATAAGTTTGTCACTTATACACTTTTGTTGATCATTTTTAATAGAAATACTCTTTTCTTGTCCAATTGATATTTTGCAAATATTTGAATTATTATTCCATGGGAATATTTGTCATGTATTTTAATGGATTATGCTATTTTATATGCTAAAATTATATATTATCACCATATGCTTGCATATCTTGGTTGTTGAGGATACGTTGCAGGTATAAATCTTTGATTTGCGTGCTCAATGGTGGTCTTCATCGAATGTCCAAATGAGGTGGGCTCTTGATATTGTCTTGTTAGCATTTTCATTTATATAGCATACTTGGGATTAGAGTTGATTTATGAAATCATTCCGTTGATTGTGTTTTACCCCATGCTATAGAGATATTTTCCTCATAACAGAATTGGCGACCATACTAGGGAACGATATTCTATTTTGGGGTTTGGAGTGTTTTTATCCTTGACTTTCTCTTTGTTACCCTGAGTTTCCTTGACAACCTATTTTTAATTTGCATCTGAGTTTCTTGGCCTAATCCTTTCATTGGCAATGTTTTACTACATATACACAGGTTTTCCCTTGACAGACACATACATATGTGTGATGTCCTAATATACGGCGTGTACATATGCAAGTTTTTCTCAAACAATCACTTACATCAAATTTTTGGCTTGCTAGCTATGTTTGGTGTTTGCTTGGTGAGTTTGGTTTGTTCCTTAGTCTTCTTGGGTCTCTTTCCTAACTGTTCAATGCTTCTAGAGTTATAGGAAACCTTATTATTGCTGAATTTTCAGGCGTCATTCTTTCTTATCATATTTTTCATTGGTTGTCCTTGCACCTTGGTCTGAGTGTTTGTTTCTTAGTATCCTGCTTGACTTGTCTCTTTTTTCTTGTAGTAGGGTTTGTGTGTGAAGCTTCTATTCAGTCCTTGCATTTTATTTTCCTTATATAGAAAATACAAAAAAAAAATCTCATTTTGCATTATGGCATTTTCTCTTTTGGGTACTTAGTATTGATATTGATGCATGTGGAAAGATTTCATTTTATTGAAATTGTAGAAGTTAAATTGAAAGTTGCAGATTACCATCTTTTGAGAATTTAAGATTAGGACTTAGCATTATGTTCAAATTCATTTCATTGATATGTTGAGTCATAATATCATCAGTTTCACGATCACATCTCTTGAGTAAACAAATCCATTAAAAGTAACGTTGATTAACTAAAATTGATTAGAAATGATTTTATTTTTTAGATTACACAAAAAATCATAGGATATAGGACCTTGGAATATTATTTTGTGAGTAAAATTCTCCAAGGCTATTAACTAAACATGTGTGTCTAACTAGGGAGTTGTGAAATCCATTGTGTAATTAGTGATGTTAGGATGCTCTGCTCACACCGGAGTTAAGCCTCGCTTGGCTTACCACGTGGCCTTTCAAATCCATGTGGAGTACACAAAATATACCATCAAATGCATTGCAATTGATGAAGGTGCTACAACATGCATGATGTCCCTAACCTGTTGGAAAGCCATTGGCTCTCCGACTTTATCCCATTCAATGAATATGTTGACTACATTTGATGGAAATTCTTTTCAACCCCATGAAATTGTTCCCGATTTTTCTATCCAGTTAGGTGGAAAGACAGTGGAGGTTGATGTGCCCCTTGACTATAATTTATTACTAGGGTGTAATTGGATTTATGCCATGACCGTGGTCATGTCGTCTATTTTATGTAATTTATGGTTTCCTCATGAAGGGAAAATAGTGATGATTGATCAATTATCCTTTGCACATGCTAGTCCTAATGCATCAGTTGGAACTTCGATCCCAGTGATTGACAATTCTCGGTAGGGAACTGAGGATATTGGTGTCAGAATGTATTCCTCTCTTATGGGTAGCTTTGATTTCGTGGCACCAATCCATCACATTTATGCCATGTCTAGTAGGTTTTCTTCGTCAATGAGGTCCATTCCTTTTCATACTTTGTATTTCAACCATCTTTGGACCCTACCTTCGTCGACCATGTCCTACGAAGGTCAGTCACATACTGGGATGGAAATGCCATTGTCAGTGACAAAGGTTTTGTATCAAGCTATTCTTAACACTAGTACTGACCTAGATCATGTCTCCTCATAGATGGATGAGGAGGATCCTATTCTAGAGCCCATATGGGCCACCCAATCATCTTGTTCACATAATTTCCTCGATGATACTTTACCTTCGGACGAAGACATGAATGGTCCTGATAGGACATGGGATGATATGCATCATCAATCTTACTTCCTCCTAGATATTGTTAGGATCGAACAAAATGACTTTATATCTACCATGAGTGAGATAGTCAGTCACGTTGTGGTTCCACTTGATATGCATGGTATTTATGCCGAAGGAAACATGGAGAATATTTATCCTACCGTCAAGTTTGACATATCTCGAATTCCTGGAAAAATTGAGAACATATATATCGGTGTGGATTGTTCGTCTGAAGAAATTCAGATCTGCATTGATATCTTGAAATAATTTCATGACGTATTCTCTTGGTCTTATGAAGAGATGCCAGGGATGGACCCTAGTATTGTCGAACATGAGATCAAGACTTATACGGATGCTAGACCTATTCAACAACATATTAGAGTTGTTAATCCTATGAAGGTCCCTGCTATTAAGGAAGAGGTAGATACACTACTTAATGTTGGTTTCATCTACTTGGTTCCTTTGACTGAATGGGAATCCAACCTCCTTCATGTGAACAAGAAACAAGAAACCATCCTTGTATGTATGGATTTTTGAGACCTGAACAAGGCTTATCCAAAATAAAACTTCCCAACTCCTTTCATTGACCAGATTCTCGATGCGTGTGCGGGAAGAGAAGTTTTTTATTTTATGGATGGATTTTTAGGATATAATCAAATTAAAATCAAACTCGAAGATCAACACAAGAAAACATTTATTTTTCCTTGGGGTACTTTTTCATACCGAAAAATTCCTTTTTGCCTTAAAAATACTGGAGCAACCTTTCAACGTGCTATGACCTTTTCTTTTCATGATATAAAAGATATTGTCAAAGCTTACCTCGATTATCTTTCTACTCACTCTCACAAGAGAGTATATCACTCTACTCACCTTCGACTAGTATTTAAGAGATGCCGTTATTATTGCATCTTTTTAAACCCTCACAAGTGCATCTTCTATGTTAGGTATAGTCATCTCTTAGGATGTTTAGTATTTGAGCATGGGATCATGGTGGATCCTGTGAAGGTTGAGGAAATACTTCGATTTCCTCCCCCATGAAAAATTTGACAACTTCAGGATTTACAGGGGAAGGCTAACTTCTTGCGTCGGTTCATAGTGAATTATGCCAATTTAACTAAAGGTTTCGTGTGTATTTTGAAGAAGGACACTCTATTTATATGGGATGAGAGATCTAATATCCCTCGGTTGAACCCAAATGTAAATATAATCCAAGTATATTTAAGTTTGTGAGTGGGTGGAGTTCAGTCCCATCTCGGGGGTGATTCACTGTTGAGAGTGATGAATAGTGTAATCTATGTCTGGGAGGTTCGTGGATGGTCTGTAAGCAGTTAGTGACAACCTTTCTAGGATAGGTACCAATTGTATGATATATGGATATGTTGTTTTGTTATTTACATGCCCATGTTATGATTTTATTATATATGTGACTATGAATGCTTGTGTGCTTATGGGTAATTTCCTGTAAATGATGCATATCGGTAATTACTATTATTTGTAATATAAAAGTTGTGTTACAGAAAGTAATTGTTTTTTTATGTTAGATGTAAATCTTCCGCAAGCGTGCTGTATGTATATGTTTTAGTTGTATGCAGTCTAAAGAGTAAATTTAGGTGGCATTTCTTAGTTGACTACTGGGTATGCTACTATATGTTTCGTAGTATGGGAATGAAAGATGTTCCCTAGAGTAGCATGTCCTAGCCTAATGGATGGGAATGTTACCAAATGGCATCATAGCATGAGTGGTTTCTCTAGAGTGGCATACCCTGGCCTCAGGTTGGTCGAGGGGATTGTTACAGTTTGGTATCAGAGCCTCAGTTCAACACTGAGCTTGGATGGACTAGAAGGGTGCAATCGAAGTGAATATTCACAGAAAAGTAACTTTGTAGTGACCAGAATTAGAGTCATAGAGTGTCCTTGGAAAAGGTTGGCAGAAGATTATTATATGTAGATGCACACACCAAAATTAGCCTTGTGTGGTAAGCACACCCATAGTAAGGTGCACATGGGGTGTGCAAGTTTTTCTTAACGCAGAGGAGTTTTGTTGGTACGCGCGTAAGTATAAGTATAAGTTGTTTTGCGACGGTGTATTCAGTAGTGTGCGCATATATTTGAGCATGAAGGAATATATTAAACTTGACATAGTGCATGCATAGGATGAAAAATGCATGTGGAATATCGATGCACAGTAGATATTGGCGCACAACCCCAGAGTAGTGTGCATAAGTAGTCTGTACAATGAAGAAGAAACGTGCAGTAGAATTAGGAACACAGAGAAGTGTTTACCTTGTAATATTGCTATGCACGATAATATAAACTAACATGACAAGTTAATGCGTGCGAAGTCACTTGGAAGGTGAGGAGTCTGAGTTTAAATTGCATAATAATAAAATAAAAATAAACACATAACCGCATTGAAGCATTAATTAAAAGGAATTCCGAATTTTAATTTCTTCCGATTTAGACATATAAAAATAAAATAGAAGATTACAAGAAACGTTTATTATAAAATAAAACAAGAGTCATAACATCACCAGATAGAAATTATAGCAAAATAGTCTAAAATCCATTTTTGTATTTATATAATCATATTAATTACAAAAGGGTGATGACAATACTTAGCTTGTTGTAAAAAGGGTCATTGAAGAACATGCCTATCATCTCTGGTACTATTTACCTCTGCTACTGAATGTTCAAAATTCACTGAGACATGCTTATCTTAGTTGAAGACTTACTTTAGCTTAGTGATCTCCACCTTTAAAGAGGAGTCTAACCAGATCGGTTGATTTTCTCCAACACTTTCGGCCGCTTTAACTATAGATTCCTCCTTCTTATGCCAATTACTCCTTTTCTTCTTAGCGAATGACCTATTGATGACTAAATCCTTTATAATGGGACTCAACCTGACTTCCAATCACAAGTCTATAACTGGCTCTGTGTGGAAATTAGTTACTAGAAGGTGCACGAGGACCCTTTCCTCCTTATTTGTAGGAAAGCCTAGCATGTTGCTCGAATAACCAGTCTCACTCAACTTAGCTTTGTCCATGTATCTCAAGTTGGGGATACCGAAATGTGTCTTTATAGAGAGCAGGAAGTTGAGCAGCTTGAAGATTACTACGGTTATGGATACACAGATATATTCATACTTAGGGAGTGGTAATTATAGAACTCCATTTATGAAGCGCATATAGATTACATACAAAGAGCGTTGGGTTACCATGCTCGGCCAATCCGTTTCGAATGATTATATTTTGAGTTCGTTACATGGCAGTGTTCAACTGACGTCACATGTCTTTGAAGTACCAAACGAATGGATCAGGGTGATCTAACTAGCTGTCGCCCATTCCATGAGTGGTGGATTTGACATGTTGAGACAAGTGATACCGTGTCTTGGAGAAAGTGGTTTCGACAATACCACCTTCTTGCATGAGTGTATCTTGGAAGGCACTGCGTGTTAGCGTTCTCAAGACTTGGGTCTTCTCTAGATCTGTTGTGATGATAACACCAGGAAACCGAGAGTGATAATGTTTATGTGTATGTTGAATTGAAATGGTGCATATTCTCATGAATTCCTGATTGGTTAGTCTGATTAGTTTCGATGGATGGATGTTTTGCAGAATTCACAACAACTTGGTTAGGTCAGACCAATGCAGTGTCCATAGGAATTGAAGAGGCACAAGAGAATTACAGTCATCTAGAGAAGAGCAGAGGGATGGATGTCCATTTGGGCATGGAAGGAACAAACTCCAGTGAACATGGAGAAGAAAGGAATGAAGACATGAATATGGATGAGACCATTAAGAATTCGCAGAAGGATGTCCAAAGCCATAAATTTGACAATGAAAGGCTTATGAAAGCCAAAGAGAAGTAGGATGACTTCAACATGAAACTATTGGAAGGTTTGAACATAATAGAAAAGAAATTGGCTAAGGAGAGTGACTCAAGTAGATATGAGAGTCACAAATCTTCAGAGGAGAAGAGAGAAGTAAAAAGTGATAGTAGGCATCACCATCATTCCCATAGACATTCCCATAAGAGAGCATGAAACAACTCAAGTCTATCCCCTATCAGAAGGTATAAGATATTTGGGGTGGATGAGCTACGAGGAGAAATGAACAAAATCAAACCTCCTACATTTGATGGTGAGCACAAGAAGGATGAAGATGCAGAAATATGGTTTCTAGGCATGAGGAAGTATTTTCAATTGCATAATTATTCTTCTCATGCTGAAGGTAGAATCACTATTTATCATCTCAAAGGAAAGGCCTACATGTGGTGGGATCAAATTGTGCAGGTACAACACATTGTAGAGAAAAGTGTTACTTGGAGAGAATTCAAGAAGTATTTTGAGAAGAAGTACTTGACCAAGAGATACTATAACAAGAAAATGAAATAGTTCTTTGAACTCAATCTTGGAAGTACGACCATAGATGAATATGAGAGAAGGTTTCTGGAACTGTTGAAGTATGTATCTTTAATTAAGAATGAGACAATCAAGATTCAACAACACTTAAGTGGATTTCCATCATTCATCAGTGAAAAAATACAGTATGATGATCCCAAGACATTATAAGAGACCATAAGAAGAGATAAATTCTTATATGACCAGCTAGAAGAAAGACCAACTTTCCAAAAGGCTTGGGAAGACAGTAAGAAATTCAATATGGATCAGAGGAAGAAGGGAGCTAAGCCACCATTCTTCAGAAATAATCCACAATGGAAAAAAGCGCATCAGGAAACCAGAGTGATTGACAGAGGGAGTCAATGTTGGTTGTGGAGCCTGATTATCTTCCTGATTCAGAGGTCCTTGCTTTTAGCCGTGTTTATACCCCATGAAGTATTTACACCCTAGAATTATGTACACTCTTCCATGTGGGGGAGTGCAGAGGGGGGGTACCCCCTCTGTGGGGTCCGGGGGCGAAGCCCCCGAAGCAAAATTTTCCTTGTAAAAGTATATTGAAATTTCATTGTAAATCTGGACCGTTTATTATAAGGTCGCAGATCTAATGGTAGAGATTATGTTAGGGTGTTTTTTCCCTAGAAGGCAACCCTCTTTTATGAGGGAAATGTATTGTAGCTATGGTTGATGGTGAATATTGTATTCTGAGAGAGGAGATTGTGAGAGAAAGAAGAGGAAGTTACTGCGGGTTTTGCTGTAGGTTGTATCCCTTCATTTGCTGGATAATAACAAAGGAAGGACTTGACAATTTCTTTGGTGGATGTAGCCCACACTGGGTGAACCACGTAAATCTGTGTCTCTCTTGTATTGTGTGTCTTCTATGTTTTTGTTTTTGCATTTGTTTTATTTTATTGCTTTGCGGTCCTGTTTTTCTAACAACTGGTATCAGAGCGTAAGGTAACTCATAGGAAAAGAGGGTTCCTGGTTCAAGTGGGAGCAATGTCGGAAGATGGAAATTTTAGGGTCAAGAAATTTAATGGCCAAAACTACCAGTTATGGAAGATGCAGATGGAAGAATATTTATATCAGAAGGATCTATTCCTACCATTGAGTAGAGTAGCAAAGAAGCCGACGACCTTGAAGGATGAAGAATGGGAGATTCTTGACAGAAAGGATCTATGAATGATACGACTGAGCCTGGCAGCATCGGTGGCTTTCAATATCTCGAAAGAAAAGACAACGAAGGGTTTGATGGACGCATTGGCCAAATTGTATGAAAAACCCTCAACGTCGAATAAGGTATTTCTAATGAAGAGATTATTTAATATGAAGATGTCAGAAGGTGGGTCTGTTGCAG
>ML787073.1:514657-527023 GCA_009831015.1 Picea engelmannii
TACGTTTCAGCATCTGTGATTCGGCATTTGTGTTTCAGCATCTACGTTTCAGCATCTGTGATTCAGCATTTGTGTTTCAGCATCTACGTTTCAACATCTGAGATTCAGCATTTGTGTTTCAGCATCTACGTTTCAGCATCTGTTCTCCATAAACAATCAATTGCCATCAATGACAAACTTGATCATCTGCATCATCTCTGCTGTAGACATATTTCCAACAAAGAAAGCCTTAGTATTTTCGCCTCTACTGAAGCCTCCAAATTGCAGTAGAGACTATTTACTTTATATCACAGTGTCTGAATGGATGGTTGGTATGGTTTTGGTTTAGGAGGACAATGAGCTCCATGAGCACATTGTCTACTACCTTAGTCAAAATTTAGTCAGTCCTGAACTTAAGTACTCTCATGTCGAGAATATAGCCTTGGTCGTCGTACATGCAGTTCAAAGATTATGACATTATATATTGTTTTGAATAAGTACCGTAGTTGCAGATATAAATCCATTTCAATATGTCCTTACCAGGCATATCATAGAGAGGAAATACAATAAGTGAATTGTTATTTTGCAAGAATTTGACCTTGATTTTTCTTAAGCGAAGTCTAATAAATCGACAATTTTTTTCGAGTTGATATCAAACTTCCCTCAACTAGATGAGGACGTTATTCATGATGATTCATTCAAGGATGAATATATCTTCCTTATCTCATATTCAGACCCCTGGTATGAAGACATTCTAATTTATCTTCAAACCTTGAAGCTATCCCAACATCTGTCGAGAGACGATCGATGACGTATACATCATCAAGATAAAAACTACCTTATCATTGGCGACACTGAGGAGTAGATAATATTTTGAGTCATTTCTTGAATCATGAGGAGGCTGAGTCATTTCTCAATGAATTTCATTGTGGGGCTTGTGGTGGTCATCTATTTGGGATTGTGACAACCCAAAAAAAATTGTGAGCCGGTTATTTTTGGTCGTCAATTTTAAGAGATTTTGTTGAAGGAGTCAAGAAGAGTCACCCTTTCCAGGTGTTCTCTTGGAAAATGCCCTCACATCTAGTCCCTCTTCACCTAGTCATCACCGTTGGTCCCTTCATGAAGTGGGCGGTGGATTTTGTGGACTGTAACCCAACTTTGACTGGGGGGAATCAACATATTATATTGGCTGTGGATTACTTCGCTAAATGGGAAGAGGCCATGCCTACCATTAAATCTAATGGAAAGATGACATCATGCTTCATATTCAATGAAATTATATCTTGGTTCAGAATCCCAAAGGAGATTGTCATTGATCATGGCAGTCACTTTCAGAATGAAATGATGAAGGAGTCAACATCAAAATTGGGGTTTAAGCATTATCATTCTTCCTCTTAAACTACTACATATGGGTAGATTATTCCATGAAAGTTTTCCATGTTTCCATTATTTTCATGTTTTTTTAAATAGCGTGGGATTTTCGTCGATATTGCCACGAAAGTTTGTCGATATAGCCACAAATAGTTTTTTTAACTTGGTCGGAATTTTCGTCAAAATTTCCATGAAATTTCGTTGCTATTGCCACGAAAGTTCATCACTATTTCCATGAAAGTTCATCGCTATTGCCACGATAATTTTTCCTATTTCAAAAAGCATTTGCTAACGGCAAGTTAACTAGTTGATCTATATATTCCTGACTTTAAGAGACTTTGCGACACTATTTCTATAGTCACGACACTGTTCGTGGCTTTTGTTTGGGATGTTTATTTTTTCCATCACCCACCAGTTGAACAAATCCAATTCTCGATCTACATAGCTCGGATTTTGAACTTGCAAGGTCAGTATGTTTTTTTTATTGATGTACTCATTTAACTTGTAAATTTTTGTTCAAATGTCGAATTTTCATGTAGCTTGTTTTTTCCTTGATAATATATTATATGTGTAGTACCATATTTCATGTCTTTGGTTTTTGGATCTAGTTAGTATATTCTATGGAAATTCATGTGAAATGTCAAGAAAAATATTTTCTGAAGAAGTATTGTAAGTTGTCTACAAAACAACTTAGAGGCTAGTGTATGGTGTCGAGTGATTCAATTTTGAGAAATTTTGACCACTTTCATTAAATGGTGTATAATTATTTTCCATGGTGATTTAGTACACACTACTCTAAAGTACAAATTGAAGCATATCAATCTTAATAGTTAATCGATAATAAAAAAAAAGCATGTCAAAATGTCTTAGAAGAAATAATTGTGAGAATTGTAGGTCACTGTAAATAAACATATCATAATCGAAAGGAGTATCTAAAATATCATGAAGGAGTAGCTAAAATGTAAAAAATTGACAACTTACTTTTTGGCATGGTGTAGGTAAGACAATTACTTGTCAAGACAAGGATTTTTCACTATGAACGAAAATGACAGGAAGCTTTCTCGGTTAAGAGCGACATTAGAGGTGAGGGTCAATGGAAAATGTTATTTCCCTTTCTATGATTGCAGAGGTTTGCAAAGAAAAAGACTTTTAATAACAACAACTAAAAGACATTGTAGAGAGAAGAGGCATGCCGAAGGGAGTTATGAATATCATTCCTTGGTAAGAGGATTCAATATTTAATGTATTCTCTGTAATAATCATCATGTCATGAATTTTAGTAATATCTCTTATTAGGATTTTTATATTTTCTATACACACTAACTTTTCTATGTTGTTTTTAAATATATAGACAATGCCCCCAAAATGTCGACCTCCAGAGAGTTATTTTCCAAGTACTAGAAGAAATACTCCTTTACAGGGTGATGAACTTCGAGATCAAAATATTGAAGCTGTTGACCAAGTTATTAATGATGATATGGATGGAGATAACGCTAGTGATTCAAATCAGGAAGATGAGATACATAGATTGATCCAAAACACATTTGCTCCAATGGATGAGGATAACTAGGATGATAGTCATGATGTTGATCCTCTACTCGAGAAATCACGTCAACCTCTTTATGAAGGCTCAAAAACAAATCTTTTATATGCTATATTGTTGTTGGTGAACCTGAAGGTTTTGAATGGTTTATCAAACACATGCCTCACATAGATACTAAGGTATTTAATTTGTTAATTATTTATGCCTGCATGTTCACAAATACTTAAAAGGTTCGATTTTTCCTATATTGCTACTGTTTTCTAATTTGTAAATTAGTATATTGGATGTGATATTGATGATTAATATTGTTTACATTGACTTATTGTTTAGAATTTTGTAGAATGTTAGGTGAAGTTCTATTACTGATGTCAAATATTTTCCCATGCACATATCGAGAAATATCTGTGATTATGAAAGAAATTGGAATGGACTATCAAGCTATTGATGCCTGCCATAATGATCATATCATATATTATGGACAATATGAATTAGAAAATGAATGCCCACAATGTCAAGTAAGTAGATATTGAACAGATAAAGCATCAAATAAGGTGCATCGTGAACTTCTTCGTTATATTCCGATAATTCCACATTTCCAGCGGTTGTTCAGGTGCCAAAGTATAGCACAATTTATGGATTTCCATGCAAAGAACAGAAGTCGAGACGATGTTCTTTGAATTCCCGCAGATAGTTTTTCATTGAATTACATCGAAGAAAAGTGGCTGATTTTTAAAGAAGAGCCTCATAATGTTAGACTTTCGTTGGCAGCTGATGGTGTCAATCCATTTGGAGATCTTCGTTATATGTACTCAGTGTGGCATGTTTTTATTATAAACAATAACCTTTCTCCTTGGAGTCGATCAAGAGAGAGAACACAATGTTGGCAATGATGGTTCTAGGTATTTAATTATCTTTTATTTTCTTTAAAGTATGACAACATATTTCATTTCTTTGTTTCATGCATGGTAATTATTTCTTTTATATATAACGACATCTAGATAAGTATAATTAATCATGCACTATGTTGAACCAATTAGGTATGTACTAGGTTAAATATATGAACGTATATATTGAGCATCTTATCGATGAGTTGTTGAAGTTATGGGTTGGCGTCACTATGTATGATATCTCTAGACCAATAGGGCAAAAAAGATTTCAAGTCCATGGAATACTATTATGGACAATTCATGATGCTCTCGGGTTAACACATTTTTGTGGTATATTGTTACTTTATTTTGTGATTTAATATTATATATATTTATTGAAAATATCATGCATTATTTTAAATTGTAACTCTAATTTGACACTACATTAATTGATATATCTTGTAGGTCTTCAAACGAAGGGTAAATTTGCATGCCCAGTTTGTGGTCCGAGGATAAAATCTTGTCATTCAAGGAGTTTAGGAAAGGAAGTGTTTGATGAGTATAAGAACTTTCTTCCTAAGAACCATAGTTATCGAACTACAGACAAAGAAAAATTCAATGGTAAAGAAGAAAATGGAAAAAAACCATGAAGAATGACACCTCGCCTATGGAAGTTGGAATATATTAGAAATCGTCAAGGTATAGAAATTATTTATGTATGACATATTATATAAATCTTTGGTTAATTTCATCAGTATTAATTTCATTTTGTCCCATTAATTAGTGTTAATTTCAATTTGTTGATGATTCATGAATGTTGTTAAGGAATGAATGGGCTTCCACAAGGAATGAAAAGTTACCTAATGCAATTCAGTAGATTGCCATACTACGAGCACCTACAAATAGTTCATCTGTTTGATACAATGCATATTGGGAAGAACATAACATAATTGTTATGGAGAATATTATATGGAAGGACCCACAAAGAGAGAATTGGAAAGATTTGTTGTGACATCCAGGAAGCTAATCATGCATGGCAAAGTGTTATTATTAATTCTAACGACGATGTTTGTGAACACAATACTAGTCTTCCTTGGTTATTGACGGAGCAACAGAGAAATATTTTAAAAGAGGTCATTCGAAAAATTAGGTTTCCGATGGGGTTTTCGTCGAACATACAAAATATCTTAACGAAAAAAGGTGATTTTGGTGGGGTTAAAACACATGACTGGAATACACTCATTAAGGTAATTAGTAGGTTATAATATATTTCCTTATTGGTATGCATTTTTTGGAAAAAATTAATAATTATTTATTTTTTGTTACAGTATGTTCTACCTTTATCTCCCCCAGACGACTTTGACAACAACATAAAACAAATTATTTATGTACTTGGAAAATACATGAGGTAGGTATTGTTTTATAAGGAACATGTACTTCTTATGTGATTTGTAGAAGAACCTATTGACATATTATGTTTTATCTACAAATTTATGTATGACTTGATATTATTTTATTGCATCGACATTTGTAGGTGGCTATCATTAAAAGAAATCCATAAAGAAGATATAAGGTATTGGAAGAAAGAAATTCCCCGACTAATGTGTCAAATGCAATAGTATCTACCTCCAACATTTTTCAATGCACACGAACACTACCTCATGCACCAAGTTGAGGAGATTGAATTATGTGGACCAGTACACACAAGGTGGATGTGGATGGTGGAGAGGCAATTGAAGTCACTGAAGGCTTTTGTTAGACAAAGAGCACGTCCGGAGGGTTGTATGGTTGAGGGATATATGGCATATCAATGCATGGTGTATATTAGTCAATATCTACCTAAATTAGCAGAAAATATGAATGTGCCTCACATTTGGCATCTTGACTCCATCAACAAATTTGAAGGGGAGGTCCTATTGGGGAAAGGTAACATGAGGAATGTGAAAGGTAATTATTAGATTTTGACGTAGATTTAATATATTACAAATTTATTAAATTATTCCTTTATTAACAATAGCTAATTAATGATATTAAATTGTTATGCTATCATATAGTTGCTCGAGAGTGGGATGATTTACATTTATACATTGCAAACAACCTTGATTGGATGGAGCATTGGATAGAATATACTAAAGAATACTTCAGTAGGTTATCATGGGAAGGGGTGAGTAAGATGATTAAAACAACGCATCATCATCGAGATCAATTTCCTGATATTACATCAAGGGAATTTGATTTAGCCTTTGGTTTAAAAGATAAACATGCAATTAAAATGTTTTACCCACATTTTCCTAGTTTTTTCCCAATTTTTCAATGTATTTGGTTTGTTTAATTTTTGAAATATATATTTACTAACTCCTATATGAGGTTTATTAATTGGAAATGTATTTTTTACTTATTGTCGATGTTGCAGTTGAAACATCACAAGGCTATGTGGTGTACTGGTCGTAAATTTTGTATCAAAATGTTGGATGATAAGATGAAAACCTTGGATTGTGGGATAGCTGCAGTGTTTAAGGTCACCAACATTTCCTATAGAAGTGACAAAAATCTGGAAGAAACTGAGAATAGGTACTATGGGAATTTGGAGGATATAATTGAGTGTGATTTTAATTCCTTTAAAAGAGTTTTTTTTTAGGTTAACTGGTACAAGCTACGGATGCATGAACATGATCGTGAAAGAACTGTTACTGAGCATGATAATGAATTTACCATGGTTAATACAAGGGCATTTGAACTAGGTACAAAACCTTATGTTCTTCCAAGTCAATGTGAGCAAGTATTTTACTCAGAGGTACCCAGTAAAGTAGGTTTGTGATATGTTGTTAGATATGATCTAAGAAGAAGACCAATAAAGTATAATCATGTACTTGAGGATGGATGTAATAATGAGGAAGAAGATCATGATTATGCATATCAGGAGTAGGTGGCTCATGTAGTTGATGTGTCAGATGAATAATTTTAAGAAGTTGATCATCCAAATGTAGGAGATGACGATATCATTGACGATATCAATAACTATATTAGTGAAAATGACGTTGATGATGATGTTGATATGAATGATCCTTTCACCAATATGGATCCTGAACCAGATCCCGATACAGATGTTGAGATGGATGAAGAAGAAGATGACTGATATTTAATTGTTGAAAAGAAGAGGTATGTGTTTATATCTTTTATATGATCTTTACATGTTTTTATTTTGTATAATATATTATATGATACATGTTCTTTAGAATTTCAAATTAGGTAATATGGGGAAATTGAGAGTGATGTGAGGGTGGGGGGGCATAATTAGAGCTTCCACCTTCATGTGGTTGACCCTGTTTAGTAGAGAATGAAATATTCTCGAAACCAAGAGGATCTCTGCGCGACTGCACCTAATCATACCAACGATGTAGGTATGTCCATCATCAATTCATATTGTAAATCATAAACCCTAATTTAGTGGATTCATCGATTTTTTCCCAGTGAATGGACACATTGTTGTTGACATGGAATGGGACAACACAAGTGTATGCAATTTAAAATACTAACAACCCAAAACTAATAGGGATCAATACACATAATGTCAATGAGAGGTGATCTGGCCATGGTGTGTAGGAAGAGGCCTAACACCTTCAAAATTATCATTCTCCAAATATCTTATACAAATTTTACAAGGAAATTGTACTAGGATTAGACACGGGCAACATTGACTTGTGAATGGGGCCAATGCTAAATTGTTTTCAAACTATTTCTGTATGCATTGAAATTTGACATGGATAGACCATTCACATGAATTAACGATATGGGAGGGTTTCTAGACTCAGATTTGACTCACACACCCACTTTCTTCCATCATCAATTCATCATGTAAACCATAAACCCTAATTTAGTGAAGTGATCAATTTGTCGGGTTTTAGTGTTCCCAGTGAATGGATGTGTTGTTGTTGACATGGAATGGGACAACACATGTACAACTTCTTAATTTTCTTCCTTCACTTGATGTGGGACTGGTCATTCCTAGCCTTGAATTGAAAGTTGCCCCTAGTCTTAGTCATCACCCACTATGACACTTGTCACCCAACGATCATTAGATCACACGGTTGGAGGCATATGGGCATTGGGATCATGAGGCTTTATAACCCTATAGTAACAAGAGACATTAATTGAACTTTGACTAGATTTAAAGGTGCGTGCAATTGTTAATACTAGCAACCCAAAACTAAAATGGATCAATACATAGGCTGTCAATGAGAGGTGATCTGGCCGTGGTGTGTAGGAAGAGGCCTAGCACCTTCAAAATTATATAGAATTTATATATTTATATTATATTTTTTTATAATTAATATAATATATATTGTGCTATTTAATATGAAATAAAAAAATATAACCAAACTTAGCATGAGTCCAAACTTGCTGGCCTACAGTGCAACCATAAGAGTAGAGTGTGACTATAAGAGGAGAGATTCAGATACCCATAGTTTGAGAAAAAGAGGAGACCCACAATGCAAAATAGGAGACACATTGTTAAAGAGGAGACCCACAATGCAAAAGAGGTGAGCATCGACAGATCCCGATACCCTAGCTAGTCGACCATAGTGTGAGCATAAGAGGACAAATATGGATACCCTATATAGTTAGCCAGAGTGTGACCGTAAGAGGAGAGAGCCAGATACCCACAGTGCGATAAAAAGAGGAGATCCATAGTGTGAAAGAGGTCACCCCGAGTCGAATCACAAGATGATTATTATTACTATAAGAATTTGATATCACCATTGTTGATCGCCCCAGGAAGGATAATGTGGTTGCAGATTTCTTGTCTAGATTAGAAAATGATACACAAGGGGAACTTGTAGAATATAGTTTTCCAAACGAACACCTTTTTTCAATTTCTACTCATGTTCCATGGTATGCAGATATTGCTAACTATCTTTCTATAGGAAAGGTGCCTCAACATTTTCCTTATAGGGAACGACGGAAGATCATCCATCACAGCGCCCATTACACATGGATTGATGGATTCCTTTTTTACACTGGGCCTGACCAAAAAATCCAACACTGCATAAGAGAATATGGTATTTATGATGTCTTTAAGGATACTCATGATGTTCCTTGTGGAGGCCATTTTGCAGATAAATGAACAGGTCACAAAGTGCTGCAAATGGGGTATTATTGGCCCACCATTTTTCAAGATTCAAGGAAGTATGTCCGGGGGTGTGATAGCTGCCAACGAATGGGGCATCCTGGTAAAGCAGATGAAATTACCTTGAACCCCCAGGTATCCCTTGAGCCCTTTGAAAAATGGGCCATTCATTTCATGGGACCAGTCAATCCCCCCTCACAACAGAAAGTTCATATTATGGTCTGCACGGATTATGTAACAAAATGGGTTGAGGTGAAGGCAATTGTAAAAGAAAATGAGCAGGTTGTTTCAAACTTCCTCTTCGAAGAAATTTTTTCTCGATATGGAGCCCCTAGAGAAATAGTCTCAAACAGAGGAGCACAGTTCACATCACATATGATAGCAGGGTTAATGAATAAATAAGTGATCAAACATAGGATAACAATTCCATATCATCCCCAGGAAAATGGTCGAGTTGAGAGCACAAATAAGGTAATGGAAAATATCCTTACAAAAACTTTAGCAAGTCATCATCGAGATTGGGCAGAAAAGCTACCTAAAGCACTGTGGGCATATCGGACAACTTGGTGAATTACAACGAGATTTTCTCCATTTGAGATTGTCTACGCAAAATCTTCTTTGTTTCCCATAGAGTTTGAAATTAAAACACTTGGAACAACCCTGGAAGTAGGGTTGGATATTTAAGAATCCCAAAAACATCGTCTGGAGCAGCTAAATGAGCTAGATGAAATTTGATTAGTGTTTGTCTAGAATAATTCTAAACGAGCTATTACTCTGATTGCCACTACTCCAGTTGTTGCTACTCCATGTGCCATTACTTCAAAATCGTCGTTGTATGAGATGTCGTTACTACAACTGCTACTACTCTAGTTATCGCTACTTTGGGTGCCGTTACTTCAAAATCATCATTGTACAAGATGTTGTTACTATTGTTTCTGGTACTCTGGTTGCCTCTACTCCAGTGGCTACTACTCCAAGTTTCATTGCTTTAAAATCGTTGGTGTACCATATGTTGTTACTCTGAGGTTCTACCACTCCAGTCACTACTACTCTTTGGTTTCCACTACTCCAATCACCACTACTCTCTGGATTTCGCTACTCCTACCACTGCTACTGTGGTTGCAGTTACTCGTCTACACTCCCTCCAACATGGATACCGATATTTCAGATGCCACCACTTTTGATGTCGCCGCTCAATTCGATGTTGTCATATTTTGCGACTGCAGATGACGCTATTCCTACAATGATGCTTCTCCATAACATGTGATTCACCAGGTACGTACTCAACCAAATTTAACGGATTTGGGTAATATTACACATGGAATAGGAATTCGCACTCGAGGATGGTCTTAACTTTAAGTTTGGGGGAGATTTTATGTCTTTTCCCAAAGAGTCATCATTACCCTCTTGAATCACACGATTTCACACTTATTACTTAAAACTTTCCGATGTCGTTGTATTCATAGGGATTGGACACACCTTCCAAACCGTTAATCATCCACCAAGATATTAAATTTTTTATCATATCATCATCATTACTTACCTGCCATGTCATTTAATTTAAAAAAAATAAATATCCACGACTCTTTCCATAACACATTTTCCGCAAAATTGTTTTGCCTACTATTTCTCCTAAACTGGTCGTCGGTACTCCTCAAGCAGTCACAGTCGATGAAATATAATGGATGGTGGATCAATAAGGCATGAACCACCAAATACTACATAGGTCCTTCGAAATCCAAAAGTATGGAAAATTTTCCAGAATGCAGGTTGGGACGTGTATTTCGAGAGGTTACAGGGATTCGATGCAGACATTACAGTAGAATTCGCCCAAAATTTGGAAGGCCACTCCTCCACAGTCCGCGGATTAAAAATAAGAGTCATGGAGGAAACCATTGCAGCAACTAGTGGGTTGCCAATATCTGGTCAATGATGTTTTTTCAGGAAAACACCACTCATGGAATTTCCATAGTTGTTTCTACGTGAAGGCGAAGAAGTAAAGACGAAAGGGAAAGGATACAAATGGACTTCTCTGCTGCCTCCATGGGTTGAGGTAGAAATTTTCTTCATAAGTTATGTGACATGTTAAGGTATCCCCTCTACCATTTACAAATATCATCTCAAATTGCTCACATCTCTGCATTTCCAACAACGCATAAACATGCCCTATTTTAAGTGGAATAACATTCAGCAGATGGCACGCGAAGCTTAGCGCTAGTGAAAAACACTCAAAACGATCACAAATCATGGCCTTGTTAAGATACTAGTTGTGCACGTGATAGAGAAAACCCCTGTGATTTGGCCGCAGTTCATAAGACTCTCGGAAGAAATATTGGAAAAATGTATCCCAAAAGTAGCAGAAACCCTAGCAGAGAGAGATGGGTTGAGAAGGTTAGAAGAGGCTGCCAAAACTATTGGAGAAGGGAAGAGAATGGGTGCTGATACATAGGAATCTACCTCAGACGAAGGTGAGGAAATAGGGAAACCTTTAGTGGAGTTTAGAGAAGTTGGGGGAATGAGGCAGGTCATTAACCTGGATTCAGAAGAAGAGGAAGCATAGGGTTCTATTCCTCCAAACCCTTTTCCCAAACAATAAAGAGCTGTTGCTACTCCCTCAACAAATGAAAAAGAAAGAGATGATGCTACTCCCTCAACAAATGAACAAGAAAGAGATGTTTCTATTCCCCCCACAGATGATCATGAGATGGACGTTGATACCCCTTCATCTGATGAGCAGGAGAGGAATGTTGCTACTCCTCCAATCTATGAACAACAGGTAATTGATGCTGTCACACAAGAACCAACGCCATAACTTTCTGAATTTTTTGTCTGTGAAGATGGTGCATCTAATCCTCCCATCGGTGAGCAGGTAATGACTGACGTTGTAACACAAGAATCGGTTTCAGAACAAGCCGTTCCTGAAAACCATATTTTTGAATACAGAGCAACTAATCATCCAGTTTGTGAGCAAGAAATGACTAACATTGTTACAAAAGAACCAGCATCAGAGCATGTTTCTCTTGAAAACCCTGAACCAGAGTTGGGTATTGCTATTCCAGGAGAAGTGAAAGTTAAATAAGAGCCATGCATAGAGGCTACAGGCAATGAAGCTCATAATGAGGTTCCTCCTAGGGGATGGGCTGAATTAATTCCTATCAAACAAGATTTTGTCGAATTTTTTCCAAGGATAAGAACCCATATTCAAGACCGTTATAGGACATCCTTTAGAGAAAGTCTACAATTGAGGATTGAGAATGCCAAGCTAAAGAAGGAGGTGATCCACCTAAAAAATAGAGCATGAAGATACCAAATAATTTCCAAGGAAAAAGTGAGGAGAAATGTCAAGGAGACTATTTCAGCAACTACCCAAACTGTCGATACTGATCCGGATTATTTTCGGCACGAAATGAGAGCGGAGATATAATAAAGAAATGCACAGAGATATCGCGTATATCCAGTAATATAACAGAAATATATCA
>ML787073.1:527234-564819 GCA_009831015.1 Picea engelmannii
CTCGAAAAACCTTCATTTAGGCCCTCAAAATGGCCCCGGAAGTTAAAACCTGCTAAAAATAGTAAATTGCCAAAATGGCCAGAAAACTGTTTTGAGCCATTTGGAAAAGATGGGTGGCCCCCGATATCCACCTGGATCAGATACTCCCACAGTATCGACAACTACTCAAACTGCTGATACTCCCAGAGTAACAACATCTACTCAAACTAAGTTGGTGTTTCATATAGTAGCTACTCAGACCGAGCCTATCTTGCACACCTCTACAGTAACATCAACCACTCAGACTGAGACTATTTTGCACACTTCCACAGTAACAACATCTACTCATGCTGAGCCAATGACATTATATACAACTGAAGCTCAGGTAGTTTTATTGAAAGCTGAGATATAAAAGTGGAAGAAACCTGTAGCTCAGTTTCAGACAAGAGTTGTCCCTTCTTCAGTGCACCTAAGGACATTGAAAGACATAAGGGAGAAGGATGTTGGAGTTGTTGGTGACTATGAGGAAAAGTTGAGAGAAGAGAAGAAAAAGGGTGAGAAACAGAAGGAAAATATTATAGAGTTGGAGGCACAAATACAGAGGTTAAGAGATGAAAAACATGAGATGTATGATATCACCCAAAAGGTAGTAACGTGTCGCTCCCCTTCTCTAAGCTATGCACTATTCCTTCATGAAAAATATTTATTTTTCTATCTGGAATGTATTTACTAGGAGATGGTTTATAATATTAAAGACCCCATATAGTTTCTTAGGACTTTGATAAGTCATTTCATCCTCACACAACATCTCATGTGTGAACTGTACATGCACCACTACCTACTAAGAGATGATAAAAAATTCAATCCAGTTCCTTATGTGGGGGATGTCTAATTGAGGGCCTTCCTTTCCTACACCATTAACCAGGTGAAGTGGAAGAAGACACTTGATTATTTCGAGGGAAATAAGGTACACAATCCCCTTTAGGTTATAATGGAGAACTTTCAAGCTAGACAAATCATCAACAAACATAACTATTTTAGATGAATTCCCAATTGGCCACATAATATGGAAACTACACAACAATGGTGTGATGAGCTTTGCATAAAACAATTGACCCATTGAAAGTAAGAGGCACTTGAAAACTATGAACAGATATGGGCCTTATCACCACCTGTTGTCAGGGAACAGGAAGCATTTGGGGATCCCAATTTTCACAGAGCAATGGAAAGAATATCCAGGTATATAAGATGTATGAGGTTTTGTGGGGTTCGACGGCTAGGTTTGAGATTTTCAATCCCCATCATCTAGATGCCACTTGATCAATATCAACCTGATTACAAGGTCCAGGGAGAATGGTGGAAGGATATAATATTGGTTGTGGGATATAAGTTTCCATGGATAGATATGGGTGAGGTATATGACATAGCATAACTTCATGCCCAACATCAAGGTTCTAATCCAGATCTGCGAAAACAACGACCTGCACGAGGATGTGCATGTGATTAAAGTTTGGGGGAGATGTTGGCCCATGGAATTGCTTGTTTTATACCACCTTTTTCTATCCTTATTTACCTCCATTTTATATTCCTTGAGCTATTGTGTGTAACCACAAGGGTAAGAATGCACCTCTATTATGTTAGTGTGTGTATTAGTTAAAAAATGTTATACATTGGTTGGGGGTTTACCAAAGCAAATCACTAATCTCTGAAATCTCACAGGAACAGAGAAAACACAGTCTCACAAGATGATGCGGTCAAGGATGTAGCATAGTCCATGGGTTGAAGGTGAAAAAGAGGACTTGTTCTATGGTCCAACATTAGGTTCTGTTAATCAGTTCAACCTTTGTGTATTTTTAGGAAGAGTCATTACCCTAATCTTGGGAATCTCTGTGCTCCACGAATTGTATAAAAGGTTGAACATAGATAGAGAAGGGATTAGTCAGTCAGTCAGCTAGCTAGGAGTTGTCCTGTATCAAGACTGCAACCTATGTAATCTCATTTTATTTAATGAAAATCGAGTTTCTTCTAAGTTTCTGATTTTTCGTGGTACTTAGTTCACCGTAGCCCTGATTGGGGAGTTGGTCTCGATCTTCTGGTCAGGTGTTGTTGGATTATGATATAGTTTTGTTGTGTTTTTTTGTGGAATCTATTAGATCTGTGTGTTCTACTTCATTTACAGTTTTCCTGATTCATTTGAATGTTAAAGTTATTTATGTTTAAGAAATAGTAATCTAGTTTCTGTTCTTTATTTTACTGCAATGATTGTTTACTTACATGATCAATATTGAAAGAAGCACATTCTGCACATATAGTGCATGGTAGCCTGTAAAACATTCAGGCCCTTGGGTTGACAAATTAAATGTATTAGGTGGTAAACCTAGATGATTAACTTTGATTTCTTTCATTCATATGAGTGTGAGTAACCTTTATTTTTTTGGTAAGCGAATGACTCAACCAAAAGGCTACAAGTTCCTCATCCAAAAAGCTACAAACATAGTTGTTGAAAGGGTGTGAATTTCTTTAACCTCATGCTTTGATTATCCCTTCACATTAATGGGTTAAATTTGATATTGAAGGTAATTATTGTGACCAGTCTATATTAATATCGATTAATGATTGTGAGTGCATTGAAGTGGATAAGTAAAGGGTTGGCCCACTCTCACAAGCATAGTGATAGATTTAAAAAAAACACATCTCCCATATTGTCCACCTGGGATACCCCTACCAAATTGTTTTTGACCTCTAGTTCAGAGCTCCAATATCTCAATTAAAACCATTAAAACCATTCATTCAAGCGAATGTATTTTATCTTCCCCTTCATCCCAAGGTGCCTTGGGTTTCCCTTTTGGTCCACTAATAAAAACACCTAATAAGTCCCAAAACCCCCTCTGATAATCCCTTCTCACATAAGAAACCCTTTGAAGGGTCAATCACACATAAAAATATTGAGTATGGGTCAATCACGAATCCTAACGTCCGGCTTCTCATGTAGATTTTTTTTTTAAACCTACAAGAAGCATGGAAATATCGACGATAGTTCATTGCAAGGTAATGAATGTGTTTTATTAAGCATGGCCCTATCAATGAACTTTCATCGCAAAGAAATGAATAGGTTTTATTAAGCATGGAAATATTGACTAAAGTTCGTCACACTTTTCCACAGTTTTGCGTCGCACATATAGCATCTGCGTCGTAAATTTTTTCTCTGCCAAACATTTTTGTCGCTATTGCCATGCCTTTTCATCGCAAATCTCCACACTTTTCCATCGCATGTATGGCATCTGCGTCGTAATATGTTGGTAAGTTTTTCACTTTGGCATGGTTTTTTGTCCCTATTGTGACAAAGTTTCATCGTTATTGACACACTTTATATGGTAAACCTATCTTGAGGATGATGACATGTGGAGGGCTTATTACATCACTGTTTCCACGAATAACTAGTTCATGGATATAGCGATGAAAAAAGTTCCACTAAAAATACTCTTTTCTTTCGTGGAAAGTGAAATGGATATGTGTGGCAATGGCAATGAAAAACCATGGAAAATTTGGTCATATGTAGTAGTGTTTACATTATCCTGAGGAAAATGGACAAGTAGAGGTAGTGAATAAATCTTTGAAGATGATCTTGCAAAAAACTGTCAGCTAGAGTAAATTTGTCTGGTATCTAATGCTTTACCCTAAGCTTTGGGCATATCAAACCTCGATAAATACTTCCACCATTTTTTCTGATTTTTAGTTAGTACACGGTGTGGATTCGATCCTTTTGATTGAATGCAAAATCCCTTCTCTTAAACTGGCAATTGAGATTTTACCTAATACAACCGATCTTGAAGAACACATTGTACACCTAGAGCACCTAGATGAGCAACGTCGAGATGCCTCTATGGCTATCGAAGTGTATAAATAGTGTGTTAAGGTTCAGTATGATAGTTCTGTCTATCCTTGATAGTATGCTAAGGGTGACTTCGTTCTCCTATATGACCAAGCCAAAGAACCGTTGGGGGAAGACAAGTTCAAACCCATGTGGCATGATCCTTATATTGTGTGACATGTTTTAGAGAAAGAATCCTATGAATTGGAGGATTATGAAGGGAATATGTTGGATGAGCCCAAAAATTGGCTATACCTTAAAAGATATTATGCATAAGCCCTCAATATTGTGCATGAATCTTTGTATACTAGTGTATCTTAGTGTATATACATCGTTTGCATTTTGCCATCGACTTCCTTATCAAGTTTTCCCTTGGTTTTCAGATGCCAACATAGTCTTCGGCTTACTTAGGATTCACAAATGGTGTTAGTTTTCATACACAGAATGTGGCTTCTTTCACTTGGGTCATTTAATCACCCAAGGGTTAACTGGTGTCTTTAGGTGGCATTTTTTTGTAGCCATCAACGAATAATATGGCTGAGCATAGTGCCATTATAAAAATATTACATGATGCCATTTCACATGGTGTTTGGTCTTTATAGGTTCACCTGGACTCCTAGTTAGTCGTATGTCATTTAAATGGAAGTTACCATGTGTGAAACCCTACTCTTCTTCGACGATTCCTACAGATACGAATTTTGGAACGATACTTTGATTTTATTACTTATAATCACATACCTAGAAGTTCTAATTATGTATCTGATGCATATGCTAACTATGTTTTAGATTGACATTCGTCACATAACTAAAGTAAAGAAAACACATTCATCAATGTACACATTGTAACATATATAAGTAAAGCCGAGGACCTATGTTTTTTATATTTCATCTTGTCAAAAAATATGGTGTCATAGTACAAAATGGGGATCACACCCTCAAAATACATATATGGTCGGTAGATATATGACCATGGCATCTACGCTTGTAGCGTCGGATGTGTATCATGATAGAAAAATATGACCTTTGCGAGACACCGAAAGAGTCACACCCACACATGGAGCACACCCACCACCTGCCACTACATAGCCTCTGACAGATCCTCCACTTGAACCATAGGAATCCTGTGCGTCAATCGAGACATATTCCCTTGTTCATTTTGTATCACTCTCTTCGCATCTCCTCCCACATGCTCAACTCCCTGGCTTCTCCTTCGATGTCATGGGAATCCATATGGTCGTCGCAAATCCACATCTGCATGGAAAATCCATTGTTAATACTTGATACCATACAAAAATATTTGTGTTTTTTACTCTTTTTCGAAAAAACACAAAAAATGAAATATATAAAAAATTTGCATGCCTATATCACCATAGGCGGAGCCTAGTGACAAAGGAATATTTGGATCCCCTCTGTAGTCAATCCCAACACAGGTGTAATCATCTATGGCTATAACCTTTTGATGCCACCATAAAAACAACTTATCATTGTAGGGGGTTGACACCCTACGACCTCCTAACTGCCTCATCATGTCAGTCCATTGTGACATGGATGGATTTCATGGTACATGTGGAATGATCTCTACTTTGGGGCTCAAGACTAGAATCCACTCAAAGATAAAACTAAACAATATGGATGAAAACCCAAATTTTCTCTTTCTCGCTTGTTTGCAATCCGCCAACTGACTCTTCATGTTAGTCAACAGTGAGGTACACCAGTCATAAACAGTGGGTCATAAACACTCTACTACGTAGAAAATTAATGGCCTTGAATCCTGGTTCCATGAGGTGGACCCAGAGATACGTGTAAGAACGAGAACAACTATCTTCAAACTCGGGTTATCAATCGCCCCGATTGGGAGTTGGCTCCCTACTTTATCTGTGCTTGCAACATAGTGGATGGTAATGTAATCCTTTATGTTCATACCACCCCGAGCCCCTTGATATTTGGGATTTAATACCTCACCCTGATGAATCAATCCTGTGATAAAATATATGTCATCTACTTCAATCCTCAATGGTTTCCCATCGAGATTGAAGGGCTTTGTCTTTGAATCCTAATAGTTTACGAGCATTTGGAGTAACCTCACTTGATCCCTCATTCCTTTAAGAGCCCAAAATTTATAAAGGCCACATATTTTTAGAGCTATTTGGGCCCCTGCATCTCTTTCCACTACTGCATCTACTTCCTCATACTCCCTCTCTCTCCTCAGGCACCATCTTGCNTGGGGGGGGGGGGGTGGCGCAAAGGGCCCATAGTGATAATAGTGGAGGTCATTCAATGTAAGGTGGACCAGGTCCACTATATTATTAAATAAAGATCACTATGGTAGTTAGATATAATAAATGGGTATTATATATAATAAATGTAAGATGACTTCTTAGAAGTTTCTACTTCTAGAAGATTCCTCCTCTAGAATGTTCTTAGGTGATGGTAGCACTATATAAAGAGGTTTAAGCAATGTAATGGGATATGAAGATAATTATTGTATATGGAGAAATATATCAATAGGAGGAATCCCCCTCAAAGAGGCAAGTAAATAGGAGAGGATTCCTTCCATAATAGGATCCATTGTATGGTATTTCCCTACCTCAAGGGTTTGATATAATAAAGTGTGTTTTTCTATATTGTTTCATATTTATTGTGTGGTGATTGTATTAAGATATCTTTGGAACTATTGTGGTATTTTTTACTCAAGTATTTGGAAATTAATAAGTTGTATCAGAGCACTTTGCTTGGCTAGAAGTGTGGGGCAAATATTTTTATTTTTTGCAGATTTAGTTTTTCGGAAAAAAATAGGGTTGCGACATTCTGGACAATTTGTATAGGTTTTGATGAAAATTTTTCAAAAAATGGTTGTATATCTGAGTTCCTCTCAGAAAAAAAACTCAAGTTAAAAAACAAAATCGTCTAAAACAGAGTCCGGGAAATCAAGTTATTTGCATTTAAAAATCTGCAAATTGCAGGTTTTTTTTTTTTTTTGGACGACTGTGTAGTCCACATAATTTCTCTAATTTCTGTAGCATCTGAGGATGAATTTAAAAAATAAATAAATTCATATCTGAGTTCCTCTCAATTTCACCCAATTTCGAAAAACAAATCGTCCAAATCGGAGTTCTGGAAGTGAAGATATCACTGATTGAAAATGGGTTTTCGTGATGACGACGAGACTGCAGAGTTCATAAATTTTCATAGGGTGCTTAGATTGTTACCAGATCAATTCCATTGGATACATTATTTTAAGATATTTATTTCAGTATATTTTATGTGGTGTTTCCAATGGCTATTTCCTCTCAAACCCTTGAATAAATTCTACAGATGCCTGAAGCATTCAAAACCCAATTGTATGACACATTGTATGGTACATTGCATGGTACATTGCATGATAGATTGCATGACCTTGCAGACAACCTCAAGGATAGTTTTTTTCATATTCAAGATTCATTAGATAACATGCAGGAGATATTTCTTATGGTTGACATCAGGAATGAATATAATCAAGAAATATATGCTTGGTATGATTTTGAGGCTGATTGTGATGATTGGTATATGGATAGTTTTCATTTTTGGGATGACAATCACTTCCATAATTTATTTGATGACTCTAATCCACCTTTTGTAGAGAACATCAATGTCACACATCAGGAGCTAGTTATGATTACCAAGTTCAAACCTACATATTCTACAATGTTATTATTCCTTCCCGATTAAGCTTTGATCCTCTCCCACTATGTGGATGAATATTCTTATTTGGATCCACATGATAGGTGTCAGTATTGGGAGCATCATTTTTAGTTGGTTATTGGGTGCCAATATATTCCATGTGGAGTTCACATGAGAAATTAGACATGGGACTGTGGTTTACAATGGAGATTGGACTAATTATCATGGTGGCTTCCATCTCTCAATGGGACCTTGGTTCTCTAGTCTACTTCAACACTATAGTCCACACTTATCCATGGGACCCTGGTATATGGTTGTACATCAAGCGTTGAGGACAACACTTTCATAAGGGAGATCGAATGTTAAGTAGATAGAGAGGTAGTGGGGGGGGAAGAGGGCCCATAGTGATAATAGTGGAGGCCATTCAATGTAAGGTGGAATAGGTCCACTATATTATTAAATAAGGCCCACTATGGTAGTTAGATATAATAAATGGGTAGTTAGTTATAATAAATGTAAGAGGACTTCTTAGAAGGTTATACTTCTATAAGAATCCTTCTCTAGAATGTTAGGTGATGGTAGCACTATATAAATGGGTTCAAGCAATACAACAGAATATGAAGAGAATTATTGTATTTGGAGCGGTATCTCAATAGGAGGAAGCCCCCTCGAAGAGGCAAGTGAACATGAGAGGATCCCTTCCATAATAGGATCCATTGTATGATGGTTCCCTACCTCAAGGGTTTGATATAATAAAGTGTGGTTTTCTATATTGTTTTATATATCTTGTTTGGTGATTGTATTCATATTTTGAGGCTCTAGATTTGGGTGATGAAGACATTGTTTTGGTATATCCTTGGATGGAATCAATGGATACCATTAATATTAATGTGAAAAAGAAGTTTCTAAAGATTTGGTACAAGAAAAAGAAAATTACATTGCAGGATGTGTCTCTTAGTAAGAAAGATGGGCCCATGGAAGATAGAAAATAAGTTATTGCCGAGTCTGAAGTTGAATTAGAGGCAAAGTCTACAGAAGGAGATGAAGAAAAAATACAAGAAGGACATAATCAAGAATCTAAGGAGGTCATTGACTCAAAGGCACAAAGTGTTGCAGATTTGAAGAAAAAAGAATAGATTCCTACAATTCTTGTATATTGCCATCCACATGATATAGAGAGATAAAAATTGAGTTAAATTCATTAAAAAACTTGTTTGCGGACTTGTACACGAGATGCAGTGTTAACAGTTGCATGTAGGGCCACATATACGTGGGAAACATTTTCTTTTCCTACATACATGTCTCCATATATGTGACCCGATGAGCTATAGCTCATGTACACCTTAGTTTACATGTTGCGCCCTCTAAAACTCAAAAAATGATGACTAAATTGGAATTTTAAACCATTAAAAATGAAGAGGAGGGGAAGAACACTTACTTGGTCCAGACAGTTGTTAATTTTGTTGACCGTAGCTCCCATAATTGACACTTGAAGATTGTGGGAAAAATGGTCTGAAATGCACTATGTGGGTAAAAACCTCAAATGGTACAGTAAAATTGTTCATTTTTACTATTAGTAGAAATTTTTTATCCACTTTACAATTTTTTGACCTAGTGGACTAATAGTGTAGTGGAAGAAGTTGGTTTCGGTGGTTTTGTCCAGAAATGTTTTGCGGTTTCTAGTGTTATGTCGCCCATTCATGCCTTCAACAAGTATTTTCTATCACTCCATTTTGCATATTTTCATTATCCTATGACTATGACCCATATTCCTTAGGTACAAACCCATTTATTAGCGACACATAACCTTCTTACTGCTACTAGAAGTGTCATTATTGAGTGGTAGAGGCCTATGAAACATGGGTTCCCTAGTTAGAACCTTTAAGCCATTTGGTGCCCATCCATAACTCATTCCATAAGACTAGAAGTCCCTTGTAGTTCCAATATGAATTTGCATTCGAACCTCATATTCTTACTCATAGGAATTCTGACCTGTACCTATGGGACTCCTCCCAAGTCTTATTTAATCTCTTTTCTAACTCTCTAAAAAAGTGAAAAGATTGTCGAGTGAACTTGTCTCTTTCACACTCGTTAAATGGATTTGAAAGGATGTCTATCTGGTGTAATTTTAACCCGTTTTCGTACCAAGTATACTATTTACTAAAAATGAACACTCTAGTCAACATTGGCTAGAATATTTTTCATAGGTATTGTTTTATACCTTTTTGGGCCTAGGAGACTAAATTTACGAAAAAGGACATTCTTTGGAGTTAAGTTGTAATTGCATTCCATCCTCCTTATTGTAGTATTGATCCTATTTCCGGTTCCCACTTTCTCGTTATAAGCATCTTACCTCAATAATTTGCATCACTTTCCAAGTATATCCTTGTTTATATCCTTTGTTGCTTGACACCCTGTACTCTAAGAGGAAACAATCCCCTGAGTGTCCATGCCCTCCATGCACTTCCTTACATTGAGCATATATATGTTCCACTGTTTGGAGCTAGTTTCTTATTCACGACACTCATTTCCTCTCTTGTATCATATAATTTATTTTTCTATGAAAAAACAAAAAAAAAACAAGCGAGAAAAGAATATTATCTCACATTAGTAGAAATCATGTCACTTTTGAACAAGAGCACAAACTTTGAGTCCATTGTCATCCAAATTTTTGGTTTAGCATGACCTTAGGAAGATGATATCATTACTTATGGTTTAATCTTCTGACTGGTTATTCTTCCAGTCCCTATGGAGAGTTTGATTGATGCCTCCTACATCACAAAGATTCATTATCAAGTCAATACTGCCAGAGTCCTCCATATTTCTCATGCTCTTGTTCAAAGGATGTTTATAAGAATGTGTTAGCCATTTCTTAGAACTCTTGACTTTTCATGTCAGCCATACCCTTAGTGTATGTTAGAGTCACATGAAGTTGTAGTCCTACTGTGCACCCTGGTCCTACATTCATTATAGGTAGGTAACCTTGAACCCATAAATCAACATCTCCTCATTGGTCAGTGACTTGGGGGTTTCCCTTGTGTTCGACGACAAGAAATCTATTCACACATTGGGATTGATGCAGTGTCTTGGATGCCATTAGCCTTATTGGTGGTTTTCTCACCTTTGTCGACAATATTCCTTATTGGCTTCTATTCAGAGTGTCTTTTTCATGCACTACTTGCATCTGGTGCATGAAAAATATGCACAGGGTCATTGGTTCATGAATATCCTGTTTGTTTGAATTCTTCCAAATCATGAAGCTAGTGCTTTGTACCTCATGCTGACTGATGAGAGATTCCTTAATGTTATCCTTTCAGTGAGTCTCCTTCCATCAACTTCAGCTCATATATTCTGGAAATGAGGCCTAGAGTCTTATGAGTACTTAGAGGCTTATAGTCATTAGTGGTAGGTTATCCTGCCATCGACAGTTGGGAATACATCAATGTCCCCTGATCGATGGATTATTCGAGTGCTATAACTCAACACATTTATTCACACTTGTAAGAATGTACTCGGTTCCTTGATACCTACTTTCATTATCGGTATGTTGTCTCATGTTTGTTAATGATATACCTTAATGACCAGTAATCAAATGAAGTCTCATTGTGTTCCACATCAAATCCTCTATTCACATAATGTATACTTGCACCTTTGGTGGATAGTGTAGAAGACATTCAGCTTACAGTAGTAGCATTCCTATTATGTTGTTGTCTTTCATTGGACCAATACCTATATGACTTTAGTGATCATGGGAGATCATATTGTACTCCATTGTATACAGATATCTTCAGATTGATTCTAAGACTGGTTTCCACTAGGCCTTGTTCATGACTATGAAAACCTATGGCATGTGTCTACTCTATATTGCCTATTCATGGCCATGAACAACTATTTGGTATACTTCCACATGGATCCATAGTGTAATTCAAATTGGAAGCCATGCGTACAAAGTCATTATGGATTGTAATATTCTCATGAGAAACTAGAACATTTAGTCGAGTTTCCATTACTCCACTTCTTGGAATTATAATGTATTTCGTCCATCATAGATACTCCTCTAACCTCAGACATTAGGGGGAATTTGTTATAGAAATTTTTTCCTCACCCCACGCGAGTTGCTTGGATGTCCTTTCCATTTCCCTATTCAAGATTGAAGTCCCTTGTTGTAACTTCCAGAGCCAAAAAATCATATTTTTCCACATATACATGCCCTACTAGTTAGACATCATGTGTATATGCAGGTTGCACCACTACAACCCGCATACATTGAGTTTTGTGCTCAAAATTAAAAATTGTGTCGGGTTTCCATGTCACGTCATGAGATCCATGATACTTGACCTTCAATATATTGGAAACATTCCAAATCATCCCTTCAGTTCCACTTGAAGGATACAAATTGAGATATATCCAAGCCCTGGGGATAGATTTCAAATTTTGTAGAGCAAAGATACTTTGGAGAAATTTTCACTTCACATTGACTCTGCATCCCTTTATCCTTTAAAGTTTGAACTCATTTCTCAACCCCCAAGCTCTTCCTTCTTTGATGGAGAACCGCATTGTCTCATTTATGTGAGTTTTCCTTTGGTGTAGGATTGAAGTGGTGGAGGCCCAGTTGGAAGGGACTTAGTTTCTTGGTTCTGAGATGTGTTGACACATAAGTTTGTCACTTATACACTTATGTTGATAATTTTTAATAGAAATACTCTTTTATCGTCCAATTGATATCTTGCAAATATTTCAATTATTATTCCATGGGAGTATTTGTCATGGATGTTAATGTATTATGCTATTTTATATGCTAACATTATATATTATCACCATATGCTTCTGTATCTTGGTTGTTGAGGATAAGTTGTAGGTATAGAGCTTTGAGTAGGATCTCGATCTTGTCTTGTTAACATTTTCATTTGTATAACATACTTGGGATTAGAGTTGATTTCTGTAGTCATTCCGTCTATTGTGGTTTACCCCATTCCATAGAGATATTTTCCTCGCAACACTCCAGGAATCAATAATAAAAATCATGTAGGCTAACATAATCACAATATAAATAAGAGAGTTGAAACCTCACATTACTCTATCCAAAATGAAACATGGTTCATTATAATGGAAATCACAACATGTTACAAGGGTTTCTTAATACAAAACCAACACATAAAATATGAGTGCACAATAAAGCCTCATATCAAATGAAAATATACCTCAAATTCTCCATTAAGCTTGCCAAAATGATCTACAATGTAGCCCAAGAGGAGAGCTCCTAAATTCCCAAATTCTCCACCCTTTATAGTGGAGAGAGAGAATTCTTCTTTAAAGAGTGAGTATCTTCTCTTATACAATAAAATAGTATTATTTTCTAACTAAATACACGACAAGTCAAATACATATTATAATAATGAATTAGTTATATCTCTTCCCAATCCATGGTTGACCATGTTACAACATGCAGACATTAGCCTCTCCAAAGCAATTTGTTCTCATCCAAAAATAGTAGTAGTATACACTGAATAATGCTCATGAAGGAGACACACCACCAAAAATAGGCATCAAGACAATTCAAATGCCAAGTGTCCACATGGAATGTTCCCTCCAAGAATGTGCATGCATGAAACCACTCCACATGTATGAATTACAAGGTAGCCAACTCCATGGATGAATTTGAAATATGTTGTTACGAGGAAAATCTCTCTATGTCTAGGGTAAACCACAAAAGACGGAAATGACTGCAAAAATCAACTATCTCCTCAAGTATGATATGTAAAAAAATGTGCTAGCAAGACAAGATAAAAGGCCTACCTCATCCAGAAATTCAATGAATTCCACCATTGAGCACTTGACCCAAAGCAATATACCAACAACTAGTCCTAAACAACCAAAAAAAGAGAGCATATGGTGATAATAAATGATGTTAGCACATTCAATAACATAATCCATTAATAAATATGACAAATATGCCCATGGAATAATAATTCAAATATTTTCAAGATATCAATTGGACATGAAAAGAGTATTTCTATTAATATATGATTACCATAAGTGAAAATGTTACAGACTTCCATGTCGGCACGGTTCATAACCGAGAAACTAAGTTCCTTCCATCTGGGCCTCCACCACTTCAATCCCCCACCAAAGGAAAGCTCATAAAAGAGAAACAATTAGGTTCTCAACCAATAAGGTAAGAGCTTGAGGGCTGAACTCTATGTTCAGACTTAAAGGACAAAGGGATACAGACTCAATATGAAGTAAATAATTTCTTCAGAGTAACTTTGCTCTAAAAGTTGAATTCTTTCTCCTCTTTTCCATATCTCAGAATTGGCCCATTTATAGCCTTCAAATGGAACTGAAGGGCTGAGTCGGACCGTTTCCAGAATATGGAAGGACAAGGATCAGAAATCCCCTATCGTGACATGGAAATCTGACATTAATTTTTATTTTTGGGCACAAATCTTGATGCACGTGGGTTGTAGTGGTGCAACCTACGTATACACATGATGCATAGTAGGAAAGGTGTGTACATGTGGAAAAATATGTGTTTTTAGCTCTGTGATTTTACACACATGGATGATAAGTCTACATATGGAAATGGAAAAAGGCCTTCTGTGCAATGTTGCATAGGGTGAGGCAAATCTTGCTATAACATATGCCCCTTAATGTGTGAGGTTAGAGGAGTATTTGCGATGACCTAAATACATTATAAACTGTCCGATAGTTGGCTTAGGTTGATGGAACGTTGGTATGTATTGTTGGTTTTCATTGATGTCAACCATTGGAGAGTGATATTGTATATTGATGTCAACCCTTAGTGATTGATGTCAACCCTTGGAGAAAGTCCAGTAGCGAATTCTAGTAGCACAAAGGTTTGGGTAATGGACCCAAGTTTGTTTGATGTATAATGGTATGATTTTTAATATATTTTAAGGTAATACTATTATATATGGGTATTACATGTCGGGCCATTTCTGGTGGTATGTGGAACGTCACATAACTCCTCACGGTTAGAGATTTATGGCCATGTGAAGTTGGAGAACCCAGGTTTGGGTAATGGAACCAAGTTTGTTTGATGGATAACAATATGAGTTTTGATATATTTATAGGTAATAATATTCTATATGGATAGTACATGTCATTCCATTTCTAGTGGTATGTGGAACGTCACATAATGCTCACTGTTAGAGATTTATGGCCATGTGAAGTTGGAGAACCCTCTTGAGTCATCTAGAAGCTCCAAAAGGTCAAAGTAGTCAAAGTGTTTTAAGAGATTTTTAGAAGGTAAATACTAAAGTGAAGTGACGAGTTTACTATAATTCAAAGTGAATACAAAAGAAATTATTTAAACAATAAAGTTAATGGATAAATTACTAAGTTGACAAGTGGTTAGAAGTGGGCTAGCCCTAAAATAAGGAAAGTGGTTTAAGATGGTTAGAAGGTCACCCCTTGAGGTAAAGTGAAGTGATGAGTGTACTATAATTCAAAGTGGATACAAAATAAATTATTTGAATAACAAATTTAATGGATAAATTACTAAATGGACAAGTGGTTAGAAGTTGTTTAACCCTAAAATAAGGAAAGTGGGTTGAGATGATTAAAAGGTAACCCCTTGAGGAAGCTACATGAAAGTATAAATAAGAGGAAAGGCTCTCTCATTTTAAACACATTTGAGAATATTGAATATCTACAGGTGATTAAGGTAACCAAAGGATATCTAAGCCTAATTTCGGAGAGAAGGTGAAGTAAAGAAGGCCAAAATTCAAGGGAGGATAAATTCTTTTGATGATGCTTTCTAAGGTATGTTATTTATAGGCCATCTCACCATTTTCGAAATAAATTATTTTCCAGAATGATTCAGAACATGAAATTGATAGGTCATTGAGAAAACATATCCAAGTAGTCATGGTACGAATTTCAATATGTGGGTTGTTGTATTTTTGGAGTTACACTCTGTGGAAAATAGGGTTTGTGGCTAGTCTTGAAACTAGTCTAAAACAGGTGTTTCGGGTAAAAGAGTCATAAATTCTTCATAACATATACAAATATAGTAAGACAAAATGTGATTTTTAGATTACAATCTATAGTATTCTGTGTAAAATTTCCATATCCACAAAACAAATATTCCATGCGGGGCACGCTCTACAAGTTCTCTCTCTAGAATAAGCCATAATTCAACAAGGCATGCCATTTTTTCTATAAATGATTTTATGAGAGGTTCCAAGTAGTGACACCTGGAGGAATGCCATAAAAAACACTAAAGAACATTGTGTACTATTTTCAAATCTTTATTCATTACAGATACATAGTTATGATTATTTCAAGTTAGGGTTGTTGACTAATCCAAAACTAGTCATGTGAGACTAAAGAAAAGTTTGATGAAAATGATAGTCTCTTGTTGTTAAAGATAAGGAAGGTTTGTAGGTATGTGATCATATACACCATGTTTATTATAGAGTTACAAATCAGATTTGGATGATGAAATTGATGAGGGATTTTGGTTGAGGTACATGCTGGGTAAATGGTTGAGACAAGTAGTTGATGAGTTGGCACATACATGAGGTGTATAGTTGATGATGTTGGTACACCTTGATGAATAATAGTTGATGAGTAGTTGATACATGATTGGTACATACTTGGTACATGGTTGGATGCACTTGTTTATGGTACAGGTTGATTACAGGTTTTTTGGTATAGGTTGGTGCATGGTTGATGCACTTGTTAATTATGGTATAGGTTGATTACAGGTTGAGGTGCAAGTTGATGCATGGTTTAATTTTATTGGTACAGGTTGTTTGGTTCAGGTTTATTGGTACAAGTTTACAACAGTATATCTCAAAGTGATAATGTGATAGTGGTTTCATTATTCTACTTATATGTTAGGGCAGTTGGAAGGGGAAAGGACAGGTGGTTGTAGCCACCTTCCGATTGTAGCCGAAGAACATAGGGGGGTTTTAGACTCTTTCTGGTTGTAGCTAGATAATTGGGGAGTTGGAGCTTCCCCCAGGTTGTAGCTTAAGAAACTAGGGGGTTGGATGCTCATTCCAGTTGTAGCTGGAAAACAAAGAAAGTTGGTGCTTCCAATGAATGTAATTCTTCAAGACATATAAGAAAAAATATTCCATTGTTTTCTCCCTCTTTGGGTTTCCACGTAAAACAATTGGTGTACTGTGTATGTGTATGATTGCTCATTTGTTCATTTTTTATTTACTCTTCAATTATTGGATGATAATGCTACACTGATATAACACTTGCATTATATGGTTAAAAAGGATTAAATTTCTCTATTACTAATTCACCCCCTCTCTCAGTAATCCAATAATTGGTATCAGAGCCGATTCCTTCAGGAAATAGTTTAACCACTAGAAGGAGATCATGTATTATTCTGAGAATGGAGTACCAATGTTTAATGGTCAGAATGGTTTTAAGTATGAGATGTAGAGAATAAGGACATAAGTATTTTTATAGGAACAAGGACATTATATTTGGGTATCAGTTGTTACAGGATATGATAGTTCAAAAAGGGAAAAGACTGCAACCAAGAAGGAATTGAAGAAGATTAACAAAATAGCAATGGATTTCATTTGGGAAGGATTACCTAATCTGGTAAGAGAAAAGGTTGGTAAATTTTCATCAGCAAAATAACTTTGGGATAAGTTACATGACATATATTCTTCACAAATCACAGATTCAGAAGATGTCAAAAAAGATGTAGATACAAATCAAGAAGAATTATGTTCACCATGTCAAGCAGATTCATAAGATGAAGAGTACATAATCACCACAGGTATGTTGTTTTTCTTTAATTGTGAAAAATGTGGACATCTTGAAATAGAATGCCATGAAGGAAATGAGACAGAAAAACTAATTGAAAAGGAAGAAAATTATGAAGAAGAATTGATTAGTTCTTTAGATGACCTAAGAGAAGAAAACAATTCACTCAAGAAATAATTGATGAAACAAAAGAAAAGTGTTCACATTTTTTAAGAATCCCAACAAGTCATCGAGAACTTAAGAACTCATCTAGAAGAAGCCAGAAAGATCGAAGAAAATATTGAATATCAAAAGTAATGTTTGGAAACCAATATAGCAGTACAGAAGGAAGAAGCAGAAATGAGAGAGAAGATATTGACAGATCATCTTAAGGAAAGAACTAATGATCTAATTCATCTTGAGTCAGAGTTTGGTGAAGAAGAGAAAGGACTTGATGAAGAAATAATCACATTAAAAATTCATCTTGGAGAAGAGAAAAGAACAAAAGAAGTCACGAAGTCTCAGACAATGAAGAAAGAAGAAGAGGTTGAGAAGCTTGAAGAAGAAGTTGTCACATTGAGAAGTAAAATCATCAAGATCAAAAAGAACGTTGAAGAGACATAAACATCCACATCAGTTATAAAGAATAAAGAGAAGCACTCTAGGTTTCTAGAAAAGAAGAATGAAGAAAATAGAAAGAGTTATGCAGAAGTACTCAAAGGAAGGAATCATAGTCAACCAGAATCTAAGAAAACTATTGAAGATACATCTTCAAGAAGACCATCCATGTTCAAGCCACAAAGAATCTTCAATCATTATCATGATCAGTCAACAAAAAAATTTAGAAGGACTCCACCAAAAATAAGACCATTCACTCCAAGGTATGCAAATTTATTTTATGGTTATTGTTTTAATTGTAGTAATTTTGGACATAAGGTTGCAGATTGAAGAGATTATAAAAGAAATGTTTGAGCAATAAGTGCCTATGTGGCCACACGTAACATTGAGTGTTACAAATTTCATAACTATGGAAACATAGCCAGTGATTGTAGAAGCATGATTGATACTTCCATGAAAGAGAACACTAATATCATATATAAGAAAGTATGGATAAGAAACCAGGAAGAATAGGTGAACAAAGACTAGCTACCAGAGATCACAATATTGGCAATAAAATGAGATGAAGAAAATTCTATAGAAAAAAAAGAAAAATGTTAGATACATAAAGGTTTGGAAAATAACTAAAATAAAGGAAGGACAGGTAAATAAGGAACATGTTCAAGATAATTTAATTTCAATCATTGTAGTGAAATATGAATCCACAGACAGAAAGAATGAAGTCAGAGCTCAGAGAGATAATGAATCTACCAATGAATATGATGATGAATCTACCAATGAATATGATGATGAATACACATCAGAGAAGGAATTTCTCTGAGCCATCCGGCTTAGAGACTCCCAAGTAATATGAATATTAGATAGGGGGAGTCTATGCGATAGCTATGATAGACCAAAGAACCATCCTTCGAGAAGCTTGCAGAGTTTGAGAAGACATATTCAGAGAAGTCAGTTAGCAAAAGTACAATTTGATAGATTAATCAAGACTTCATGATAGTATAGTGATAAATTGGTCAACATTATGGACAATTGCACAAGTAGAGTCTTGGATAGTATGGACATAGATGGATTCATAAGAACACTTAGTAGGCTTGGACAGATATATGACAGTGGACGAGAGCATGGATTCATAGATTGGTTCAAACAGTGGTTCAGAGACAAAGGAACATTATCATAATGGATGATAATTACACAGGAAATGGCTCGAATAATTCTAATGGATTCCAAATTGATAGATATTTTTTGGACACATGCCATGCATATATCAGTTCACATTCAAAATAGAGTAATGATCAGAAACAAAAATGAAAAAAATCCCTATGAACTATTGAAAGGAAGCACAGACAACAACCTCTACATCAAGGTAACTAAAGGTGATATTTTATTAATTTAAATTTATGTTGAGTGTTTAGTATCATGGTTAAGCAAGAAAAAATCATCAATATCCTTATCTACAGTCGAGGCAGAGTATATTACAGAAACAACATCTTGTACATAGGTTCTATGGATGAAACAAACTCTAACAGATATACAAGTTGATTATGATGAACCCATTCCAATCTATTGTGATAATACAAGTGCCATCAATATCTCAAATAACCCGATAATGCACTCCAAGACGAAGCACATTCCAATAAAGTATCACTTTCTATGGGAGAAGGTTGCAGAGAATAATATTAGAGTTGAATATGTGGGCATAAAAGAACAAGTGACACAGATCTTTAAAAAACCGCTTACATGGGAAGCCTTTGAGTATCTTCACCAGAGACTAGGAGTAATTTCTACTCCAAAATGAATTCTTTTGAATTCTTATCTTATATGTCTTATATGTACACAAGGAAGCACCATAAATAGGACAATTCAGGTTGGTATATCATTTCAGGAAGAGTTATGTTAGGGGCAGCAACCCCGGATGGAAATATACCTTTGCCATTGATGACAAAGGGATAAAGATTTATCATATGCAAAGGTAAATTCTTGGAGAGAGAGCATAGAGGCATGTTTCCAAGGGGAGCGATTGTCACAAGGGAAGAATAAATGATATGACTTCAGAGTGATACCCTTTGTCAAAGGGGGATATATTATTTTTATGAAGGGAGAGAGGGTAATCAGAGGCTTATAAACACAAAGAAAAATAAAATGCATATAGACAGGGGGAGCCACCCCAAGGAGAGTTCAGTCAAGGGGAGAAGAACCAAAGGGAGATACCCTTTTTCATTGATGTCAAAGGGGGAGAGATAGAAACATTGATGAGGAGTATAAGCATGAATGTTATATTGACTAAGTGTTGCAATCAATGTTGGTGTTGCCATCAATGCCAAAGGGGAATATTGTCAGATAGTTGTCTTAGGTTGATGGACAGTTGGTATGGATTTTTGGTTTTCATTGATGTCAACCATTGGATAGTGATATTGTATATTTACTTGAACCCTTAGTTATTTATGTCAACACTTGGAGAAAGTTCGGTAGCACATTTCGGTAGCACAAAGGTTTGGATAATGGACCCAAGATTTTTTTATGTGTAATGGTATGAGTTTTAATATATTTTAAGGTAAGACTATTCTATATGGGCAATACATGTCATCCCATTTCTAGTGGTATGTGGAATGTCACATAAATCCTCACATTTAGAGAGTTATGGCCATGTGAAGTTGGAGAACCCAGGTTTGGGTAATGGACCCAAGTTTGTTTGATGGATAAAAGTATGAGTTTTGATATATTTGCAGGTAATACTATTCTATATGGATAGCACATGTCATTCCATTTCCATTGGTATGTGGAACGCCACATAACTCCTCACGGTTAGAGAGTTATGGCCATGTGAAGTTGGAGAACCCTCATGAGTCATCTAGAAGCCCCAAAAGGTCAAAGTGGTTTAAGAGAACACAGAATAGAAGGAAGCAGTAAGCAGATCAAGGTCGCTCTGAACGTCAATTTGTAGAAGGAGATCAGGTGTTTCTGAGACTGCAACCATATAAGCAAACTTCCCTCAAGGCCGAGCATTGTCAAAAGCTATCACCCAAATTTTATGGCCCTTACACAGTTCTCAAGCGTGTGAGACAAGTCGCATATCAGTTAGCTTTGCCCAGTCAATCGAAGCTACATCCTGTTTTTCATGTTTCATGCTTGAAGAAGGTGATTGGAACTAGGTGCCAAATTCAAACTAACCTTCCAGAGTTAGTTGAAGAAGGATCCATTTGGCTACAACCAAAAATAGTTTTGGACCAACGTGAGCATCACCTGCGTTAGAGAACCATCAAGGAAGTGCTAGTACAATGGAAAGATATGACTCCAGCAGATGCCACTTGGGAACCAACTACCATTCTGCAGCAGTTTCCACATCTCAAGCCTTGAGGACAAGGTTGTTTTTAAGGGGGCGGACATGTTAAGGTCCTAACCCACACATAGGTATATCAATGTATTCGGATGTAATAAATGTCAATATTAATAAGGCCTTTCAATAAAATAGAATAAGGCGGATGTAAGAAGACCTAATAGAAGCTTCCGCTTCTAGAAGGATCTTCCTCTAGATTCTTCTCTTAATAGACATATTTATTATAAATAAGGGTTGAGGGTATGGGAACCCTAGCTTGGAGATTATTGTAACAGAGCGCCGCTCGATTGGAGGTTGCCCCCTCGAAGAGGCCTGTGAACATTTCTTTCTGAATCAAAGTGCTATTTCTATTGCTATTGTTATATCTATTTTCTGTGTATTATGAAGATTATGCTGGATATTTTACTATTATTCTACCATTTCTAGCATTTTATTTTTGTTTTGCATATTTTATATATCTAGTATCTTGCACAAGTTCATATCCGACCAACATAAGGTTGAGATTTTCCAAGTTTCATCATTTTGCACGACTTACTTCACTGATCCGTGGATACTTCCTTCCCCATCAGCCATGATGGAGGGGACAGGGCACTCGAGCATGTCCATGCCCTTGCCTGTAGTTGAAGTAGTGTACTCTTTACTCCAGAAAGATTCAACCAACCTAGATCCAACTCCTGCACAAGAGTTAGATCCACTTCTAGAGCCTATTTGGGCTCAAGGTTCTCTCGCTGGCACCGATTCGTTAGACTTAGTATTGCCCTCTGACGAAGTAGTAATTGAAGCAATGACTAGTCCAGACAAATCCTGGGATGATTTTCATCATAGATCATAATTCCTCCCAGAGTTAAGTAGAATGGAGGCCGGAGAATTCACCTTGAATATGACTGGAGATAGGTCTTTTCCTATTAATCCCTTAGCTACAGATGAGGTCTATGCTTAGGGTAATAAGGAAACCATCGCTAAAACCATACCGATCAATATCTCCAGAACCCCTGGCATCGCGAAGAATGTTTCTGTCGGAGCTGACTGCTCCCCCGGAGAGATTCAAATCTACACAGATCTATTCAAAGAATTTCATGACGTTTTTGCCTGGTCTTACGAGGAAATGCCAGGCGTCGATCCAAAAATAGTCGAACATGAAATCACAACTTATCCTGATGCCAAGCCTATCCGGTAGAAGCTTCATCTAGTTAACCCCAGGAAAGAAGAAACCATTAAGGTTGAAGTTGAGAAACTGCTAAAAGCCAGTTTTATCTATCCTATCCATTTGACCCAATGGGTGTCAAACACCATGCTAGTCAATAAAAAACAAGGCACGATTCGAGTATGTACAAAATTTCATGATTTGAATAAGGGATATCCCAAACATAATTTTCCCACACCATTCATCGACCAAGTAATTGATGAATGTGTGGGTTGCGAGGCCTTCTCTTTCATAGATGGTTTTTTGAGATATAACCAAATACAAATCAAATCCGAAGACCAGCACAAAGCGACATTCATCTATCCATGGGGTACATTCGCATATCGTAAGATGCCTTTTGGTCTCAAAAATGCTGGAGCGACCTTTCAATGGGCCATGTCTTTTGCTTTCCATGACCTCAAGAATATATTTGAGTCCTATTTAGATAATTTAGCATCTCGATCTCACAAGAGAACGGATCATCCCACACACCTGCGACTTATCTTTGAGCATTATCGCTACTTCTAGATTTGCTTGAATCCAAACAAGTGTAGCTTTTGCGTAACATCAGGACATTTTTTTAGGTTTCATAGTATCAACAACAGGGATCATGGTCGATCCTCTCAAGGTTGAGGCAATAATTCAGTTTCCCCCCCCCACGCACAATCCTTCAACTTCAGAGTATACAGGGCAAGGTGAACTTTTTAAGACGTTTCATCACCAACTATGCCGAGATCACAAAGGGCTTTATGTGCTTACTTAAGAAAGACATTCCTTTTCATTGGGATGATGCCACCCAATGCTCTTTCAACGCATTGAAACATACCCTCACGAATGCCCCTCTTTGTCAGCCACCTAACTATAACAAAGATTTCTTATTATACCTGGCTGCAGCAGAGTCAATTATCATCATGGTCTTAGTTCAGGAGGATGACTTGTTCTCAGAATATGTGATTTATTACTTGAGTCAAGGCCTCATAGGATCGGAACCCAATTATTCTCATATTGAAAAACTTGCGTTGGCAGCAATTCATGCTGTTCAACGATTCCATCATTATGTTCTATTTCGCAAGACCACTGTCATCGATATCGTGAATCCATTCCAGTACATGTTGACACGACAGGTGATAGGAGAAAAGATTAGTAGATGGATAGTTGCCGTCCAGGAGTTTGACTTAGATTTCATTTCAGCAAAATCCAAAAAGTCACTGGTCTTCGCAAAACTTATTTCGGAACTTTAGGTTGAGTCAGGCGATTTTGTGCCCAAAGAGTCACCTATCAGAGGAGATATGTTTTTGATCACCTCTTCAGATCCTTGGTACGGAGATATACTTATCTATCTCCAAACTTTGAAGTGCCCCACCTCTGCTTCTCATGATGAGTGTCGACGCATATGCCATCAGGTTAAGAATTATCTCATACTCGATGATGCATTGTATCGAAGAGGTGTAGACTACATCCTGCACTGATGTCTCACTTACGAATAAGAAGTTATCATGCTTAACGATTGCCATACCGAAGTGTGTGGTGGTCATTTGTTTGGGTTGGAAAAAACCCAAAAGATTCTACAAGCAAGTTACTTTTGGCCGACACTAATCAAATATTGTATCGAATTGGTCAAGAAGTGCCACCCGTGCCAGATCATCTCTCGGAAGATGAGGTGTTATAACCCTAAATTGCACTATTCCTTCTTACCTGGCATTAGGCCTACTCATTGCCTTTCCTTGCCAAAGCCATGCTGAACAGACTCTTCAAAAACCACCTAAATCAAGTAACCCGTGCCCTAACCTAGCACTGGGTGCGTTGGGACGCTGGCAGGCCTTCTGCAGCACACGGGTGAACGCTGGCTGGCCCACTACAACCCGCGTTTACCTAACAAAGAAAAAAATCAGGAAAGTTTCCGCCGGGACGAAGAGCTTTTTGTCAGTTAACTGGAACTTCCAGCCATGCATGGCCGAGAGTTCACCTAAAACCCTAGCTCCTTCTAGCCTATAAAAGGAGGGGTAGGGGTACTATTCAAGGAGGAAAAAATCATAGCAAAGAAACTCTGCCAAATTGCCAAGTCCGTTTTGTCCCAACCCTTTAGCCTTGCCTCAAGCTTTAGGAGAAATTCAAGCATAAGCAGTTGGAGGACAAAAGAAGAGGAGGAGCCCAGGATCAGGATCGAGGAACGGTGGACGGTCTCTAAAATCATTGTAAGTTGATTCATATTGAGATTAATGAAAAAGATGCTTTTCCCGTCCCAAATACATGAGTCTCATCGATGTTATTTGATTTATGTTTTATCTCTAACCCTCTAGTAGATCAGTAGCATGCATGCGTAGTTTTGTCTTGATTGTAGGAAGCTTTCTGGAAGGAGTAGCAGCAGCAAGGAGATAAAAGATCAACGGAGGATCTACTTCAACTGTCGATAAAAAGGTTAGTTGATTCTTTCCATGTTTTCCTAAGAAAAAGGGATTATAGGTTTGGGTAGGAGGTTAAAAGTTATTCTGAAGGGTCATGATCTGTGTACAAGTTTAAAGCCCTAGCTTGTTAGTACATAGGGTAGAATACCCCACAACAAAATTGGCGACTCCGCTGGGGATAGTCTTACTCTTAGGGATTCTGGATTTGGTTAAAGATCTTTTGGGTAGTTCAAAGAAGTTCAGTCTTTGTTTCTTTGTTTATTTTTGTTTTCTATTAGGTCAATGCTAGTAGGGAACCTGGTTATCAATACCAGTCTTCCTTGACTGACACTTGACATTTAGTCACGAGACACACAGAGGTACACGCGGCCTGCAGAAGGTCTGCACGCATGTGCCCGCGCCCTAACCATCTACAGCCCACGTGTGAACGCCTGCTGTAGTGGTTTCAGTAGCATGTAGACCCCAGGAAGCTTAAGAGGCAGTCCCCTCTTCCCTGTCAGAAGTTTATCTTCTCAAGGGGCTTTCTGGATCCTGTCTGGGTCTTGATTGGTTTATTTTCTTGTGTTTCAGTCTGTCTTATTGTATTGTTTTTCTTTACATTGGTTTTTCTTTTTGCAAATCTTGCTTTTCTGTTAAAGTGACAACATCTATGCCTTTTAGAGACTCTGGTTGTCAATACCAGAAGCCTTTTTCATGACTATATTGTCTATGTGTGATTTTATCTCAGTTTTTATACAGACCCGCGGCCTATTTAAGGCTAGCCCGTGGGTACCTGCGCGTTGTAGATGCTCAGAACGCGTTTGCACGCGTGCTGTGTTGGTGACAGTCGCGGGCTTGATTGGCAGCTTTTCAGCTCGGGTGGGGCAGTCATCCTCTCCTGTGGTGAGAAGAGCTCCTCTCAGGGGTCTGGAGTCTAGGGCTGCACAGTCATAAGGTTAGGGCATTTCCCCCTTAGCTTGTGTTTGTTATTAGATTTTTTGATAGAAAAGACAAAAGAGAAAAAATATCTGTTTTATGGTTTTTAGGCAAGTGTTAGAATTGGTGCTGTTATGATTGCTTTGTTGCATTTTTGTGCTCTGATTCTGTTTGCGATCTATGCTTTAAGCCAGAGTTTTCTTTTATTCTCTTGGTTTTGTTCTTGTCATCATTTTTCCTTGTTGTGTTATTTTACAACGAAATAAAAAACAATTTCCTGTTTCATTTTCTTCTTGGTTTGAGGATTGTGTTGTTGCATTAGTAGCTAGGAAAGAAGTATTTTTGCATAATTTCTTGCAGTGCATGTCTAGTATAAGTAGCTCGCAGATCTGAGCGAAAGTCCTTCATATTTACTGCATGAAATATTAGTAAACTTGAAAATAAAAGAAGTCTTTCATTGAAAAGTTGCTGGTTTTGCATTTTAGAAAAAGTTTGTTTCCAAGCATTTTGTTCTTTTTGATTTGAGTCTTTTTACACACCATCAGTTTCACTTCCACACCTCGAGACTTAACAAAGACCTTTAAAAGCAATGCTAAATAAAATCAAGTAGACTTTTCTGTTTGTAGGGTGCATTCACTAGCTTAAGAATAGGGCCTTGGAATAGGTTGGAGAGTAAATTCTCCAAGGCCACCCAAACCAAACATTGGAGTCTGTCAATAGGGAGTGTAGAAGTCCAGTTACGGAAAGTTATTCAGGACCCCCCTCTAACACAGGGGCTAAACACGAGGTCACGTAAGGAAAGGCAGCGGAGATAACCCCTCCAAAGCTGGACCAAACGTTGTGGAGAACACATATAGAGGATCTGTTAAGGGATTCCGTCGTTTGCATTTGCCACGGAGCTTCGTGGGTCTCGAATCCGTTCGAGGTCCTCAGTCGTCTTCCGGACCATTTGCTCTGGATACCCTTGATAGGTTTCGGGCTTGATACCCTGCTCATTGTGGTCTACCTGACTGCTGACTGTACCCGCCTGATAGCTGTTCACGTGCTGGCAAACTAGTTGCCAACCTTTTCTAGGGACATACACAGGTGACTGCGGGGGTATACCGCGGTACTTAGGACGGACATCGAACCAACGCTTTGCAGAGTAGACCTGGAGGGTGCTTCCGTATTCGAGTTGCACTTGCACTAGTAAGGTACTCTAGTGTTGGTTGTTGTAACTGTTCTTCCAACTAATATACTGCTTGCTTGATTTATCTTCTAGGGGCTTTCTTTTAGTGCATGTTACTGTTTGTTCGTGTAGAATACCTTAGCGTGTCGTGAATATTCTCACAAAGTGGAGGATTCAGAGCTCCACCGGTCACGAAGGCTTCTGGGCCTACCTTCATTTATACTGGAGCCACCCCTGCCACCATTGAGGCGGAAGCTAGACCATCGAGGGTCATTCGAAGCAACTGGGGCTTTTGAGCCCGAACAACCCCCCGAGGAATCGACCGCCAATCTTGGATTGGTTGAAACCTCAAACGCTAATTCTTGGCCAGACATTATTGTGCCAATTCAATTTTACGAATGCCTATCAGCGCCTAACCCAGTTATGGAACAAATCTCTGGGAATTCTTCCATTCCTATCACTGTTGTTACCACAGGAGAAACTTCTCCTAACTTGCCTTTGTCAGCGGTCTAGGCCACCATAGTCTCGGCCACAACTACGTCGCAAAGTGGACTGACGCCATCTATCACGGCGGCCACACCTCCTTACACACCTAGTGCAATAGGAGCTCCGTTTTCATACGGTATGCCTAGTTTAGGAACGAGTCCTGCACTCACCTCTTCCATTTCACAGACTTTGGGTCTGGGGGCAGGGAGCTCTAACGCTTCTCTGCAAGGTCAACTTGGGGGCATTCCTGTCCCTTTCAATGCTTTTCCTTACGCTGGAGGTCATATCCCTCCTTCGTCCCCTTCGCTCGGTGGATTGCCTCAGCAGTCCGCCGGGCTACCTACACACACGAGTCCATTTGGAGCCGGGAGTCAAGGAGCGCCTGCGCAAACTTAGCCGGTAGGTTCATCGCCGTTTTTTTGGAACGGGACGGTTGGTAATAACACTTCCACATCCGCTGCTTTCCCATCAGGGGGCACACCCATTTTTGGATAGTCTACGCCGACACATGGTAATATTCCTGCGCTAGGGGCACATATACCAGGACCTTGGAACTCAGCACAAGGATCCGTTCCATCATCTAGAATGCCATTCTGGGGCAATTCTTTCCATAACCAATGGAACCCCGGACAGGCCTCTATGCCTCTCCCCACAGGACCAGCATGGGGGAATCCTTCCCAAATTCCCTCAAATACGATGAACGCCCAACATCCTATGTCCTTCATGGGGAATCAGAAAATGATGTCTCCTCAAATGCAAAACCCTTATGATGGTCAGGGCAATGGTTTCTATCAGAACCCGGGCCAGCAGCCAAACTTTTCCTGGCAACCTGGTGCCAGTCAAACTCCAGGACCCTTTTATCCTGGCTATCAGCAACAACCTAAACTACCTTTCTTGGCAACATTACACTTGCCGGATTTAACACGGTTGTTGAATGATCCTATCTGTCACGATCTGCGTTGGCCTCCTATGTCGACGAAGTTTCCTTCGGACATCCCAAAGTTCGAGGCCAAGCCTAATGAAGATCCAGGTGATCACGTGACCACTTTCCACTTATGGTGCTCATCTAACTCACTGAAAGATGACTCCGTCCAGTTGCGATTGTTTCAACGCACTCTTATTGGGAGTGCCACGAAATGGTACATAGAGCTTGATCGTTCACGATATTCCTTTTTTGGCGAACTGGCTATGGCTTTCCTTAACCATTTCCAGTTACCTGTGAGATACGACGCCGGCACAGAGTTGCTGGCCAATTTTGAGCAGACATCAGCGGACCATATCTCGGACCATATTCGAGAATGGTGATGCCGAAAGAGTCTTATCAAGGTACCCGTCCCACCAGAATTCCTACTTGAGTGGTTCCTTAAGTCTTTAGTTCCGCAGTTATCCAAAGACGTCGCGACTTCAGGGGTCTTCTCCGAGGAAGAAGCCATCATGAGAGCTCAAAAGTTTGAGCTTATCTATTCTCAGTCTGGTCTATTGTACACCATCCTGCCGAATGCACCACGATTGATTCTGGACAAAACCAGACAGAGAGCCAGACCACATGCCGATGGCATCATTGGTTCGGCAAAAGAAAAGCCCACTGAACAATTGACAAAACAATTGCAGCAGTTATCTATACAACACTCAGCGGCCAGCCAAACTACTGCTTCGGCTGCTCCTCCTACTCAAACGTCGGAAGTACACTCCATATAGACGACTAACCCAAAGGCCAACCAGCAGCCTGAAGGAAAGAAAAAACAACGCAAGAAGGGTAAGGGGGATAAGAAACCAAATGATAACACTGGCGAGGGCACCACAGAAAGGAAGAAGGCGAGGTATCCGTGCAAATTATGTGCAGAAGACCACCCAACCCATCTATGCCCTCGACTTGCATAGGCCCAGAAGTTTGTCACACAGCAACAACAAGCCGTGTTGACTAATCCTATTCAACATGGGCAAAATTTAACTCAAGCCTCTGCAAGTACGGAGGGAGGCAGCCACGAACACTGGACCCCCCCAATAATTCATCTTTCGCGAACATATATATGATGAAAAGTGACGCTTTCATAGCGACTAGAGCTCACGATTATAGCAAACCAAGCGCCTATGAGAAGGGAAAAGAAGCCGAGGTCCCATCTCTTCCTCTACAAATCGAGAAGACGTTGGGTGAAACAATGAATTGTATCCCAAAAGGTGCATTTAAACGAGCTTCTCATAATCCAAACGCAAGGGCCACCCAGAACTACTCGGTGGTGGAAGATTTGTCACAAACACCTTGTGCTATGTCCGCTTTGGAAGTCCTCCAAAGTTTCCCTGCTCAGAGAAAAGCCTTGTTAACTGCTTTAGGCTCTACTGAGACTTGTAACCCGGGAACGATCATGTTAGATATGACTGACTTGAAACCTCGTTTGCCTTACCACGTCGCGTTTCAGATAATAGTGGCTCATCCCACGAAAACCTTTACACGAAATATCTTCCGCACGGTGGTAGACGATGGCGCTTCGACTTGCGTTATGTCATTAGCATGTTGGAAAGCCATCGGTCAACCTGAGTTGTCTCCGTCACCTACTCTTCTCACTGCGTTTGATGGTTGTTCTTTCCGACCGCATGGCATCATCCCTTCTTTCCCTGTGCAGTTAGGGGGGAGGACCGTGTGCGTCGAAGTAGAGGTAGTCGATGCCCCCATCGATTACAATCTATTGTTAGGTCGTAGTTTGACTTATGCAATGAAAGTGGTGGTCGCTACAGTTTTCCAAGTCTTACTGTTCCCACATGAAGGCCGGATAGTGACTATTGATCAATTGTCCTTCTCTCGACCTAACCCAGCCTTGGGGGCATCCACGGTTCCCATGGTAGATAATCCTCAAGCCGGGGTTGTCAATGTAGGAGTTGGTTTGTGCCCATCTTTGATGGGTACCTTCGATTACCCACCTCCTCAAGGTGATGTCAATTTTATATCGACTCACCACAAGGCTGAGATTTTCCATGTTTCCTCATTTCGCATGACTTACTTTGAAGATCCGTGGACTCTTCCTTCCCCATTAGACACAATGGATATGACAAGGCATGCGGGCATGTCTACGCCCTTGTCGGCCGCTGAAGTAGCGTACTCTTTGGTTCAGCAAGCTTCAGCTACTCCTGATCCGATTCCCGCACCAGAGTTGGATCCACTCCTTGAGCCTATCTGGGCTCAGAATTCTCTTGTAGACACCGATTTGTTAGACTTAGTCTTTCCTTCTGACGAAGCCATAATTGAAGCAATAACTGGTCCAGACAAACCCTAGGAAGATCTTCATCATAGATCATACTTCCTCCCAGAGTTACACCGAATTGAGGCAGGAGAATTCACTATCACCATGACGGGAGATCAGCCTTATCCCATTAACCTCTTGGCTACACAGGATATTTATGTTGAGGGCCATATGGCGACTATCGCTTAAACGATACCTATCAATATCTCTCGAACCCCCGACGTCGTGGAGAATGTCTTCGTCGGAGTGGATTGCTCCCCCGAAGAGATTCAGATTTACACGGATCTTTTCAAAGAATTCCGCGACGTTTTTGCCTGGTCTTATGAGGAAATGCCAGGCATCGATCCGAAAATTGTTGAACATGAGATCACTACGTATCCGGACGCTAAGCCTGTTTGACAAAAACTTCGTCTAGTTAATCCAAGGAAGGCAGCAGCTATCAAAGCTGAAGTTGAGAAATTGCTTAAGGCAGGGTTCATATACCCTATCCACTTGACTGAATGGGTGTCAAATCCCGTGCCAGTCGATAAAAAACAAGGCACGATTCGTGTCTGTACCAATTTCCGTGATTTGAATAAGGCATGTCCAAAAGATAATTATCCAACCCCATTCATCGACCAGATCATTGATGAGTGCGTCGGTTGTGAAGAATTTTCATTCATGGATGGTTTCTTGGGTTATAACCAAATCCAAATCAAACCCGAGGACCAACACAAAACGAAATTCATTTGTCCGTGGGGTACATTCGCCTATCGAAAAATGCCTTTTGGTCTCAAGAACACTGGAGCCACTTTTCAGCGGGACATGTCTTTTGCATTTCACGAACTGAAACATATAGTCGAGGCATATCTAGATGATTTAGCATCACTCTCTCGCAATCGGAAGGATCATCCTACACACCTCAGACTCATCTTAGAACGCTGTCGCTACTTCCAGATTCGCTTAAATCCCAACAAGTGCAGCTTTTGCGTCACGTCAGGACGTTTGTTAGGGTTCATCATTTCAACAACAGGGATCATGGTTGATCCTCTTAAGGTGGAGGCAATAGTCCAGTTGCCCCCCCCACGCACAATCTTACAACTTCAAAGTCTTCAAGGTAAGGTGAACTTCTTATGACACTTCATCGCCAACTATGCCGAAATAACCAAGGTCTTCATGTTTTTACTGAAGAAATACGTTCCTTTCCTCTGGGACAAAGCAGAGCAGTGCTCTTTCGATGCATTGAAACATGCCCTTACAACCGCACCTCTGCTATGGCCACCAAATTATAACAAGGATTTCCTATTATATCTAGCTGCCGCAGAGTCAACCATAGGCATGGTTTTAGTTCAGGAGGATGATTCGTTTTCTGAATACATGATCTATTACTTGAGCTGAGGCCTCGTAGGACCGGAACTTAATTATACCCACCTCAAAAAACTTGCGTTGGCAGCAATGCATGCTGTCCAATGGTTCCGTCACTATGTTCTGTTTCGTAAAACCACCGTTGTGGCCGTCGTGAATCCATTTCAGTACATGTTGACACGATGAGTTATTGGCGGGAAAATCAGTAGATGGATGGTCATCCTCCAAGAGTTTGACTTGGATTTTGTTTCAGCGAAGTCCAAAAAGTCACTGGTCTTCGCAGAACTTATTTCGGAACTTCCGGTTGAGTCAGGTGACGTTGTGCCTGAGGAATCACCTATCCGGGGTGATATGTTTTTGATTGAATCATCTGATCCCTGGTACGGAGATATATTGATCTATCTCCAGACTTTGAAGTGTCCTACCTCTGCTTCTTGTGATGAGCATCGGCGGATACGCCATCAGGCCAAGAACTATCTTATACTCAATGATACTTTGTATCGACGAGGTGTGGATTGTGTTTTGTGTCGATGCCTCACTCATGAAGAGGCCGTCATAGTGCTTAACGATTGTCATACAAGTGCTTGTGGTGGTCACTTATCCGGGTTGGCAACAACTCAAAATATTTTACGAGCAGGTTACTTTTGGCCCACGCTTATAAAAGATTGTATCGAGTCAGTCAAGAAGTGCCATCCGTTCCAAATCTTCTCACGGAAGATGAGGGCACATCCAGCTCCTATGTTTCCTGTTATCACCGTCGGTCCCTTCACAAAATGGGGGATTTATTACACTACTTGAAACCCCCCATCAGCACGGGGGCACCACTATATCATTGTGGCTGTCGACTACTTCACCAAGTGGGTCGAAGCTATGGCGACGTTCAAAGATGATGGAGAGACTGCATCTCTCTTCTTATTTAATCAGATCATAGCACAGTTCGGAGTCCCGAGAGAGATTGTCACTAACCATGGAAGTCAATTTCAGAATCAAATGATGACTGAGTTAACGTCAAAGCTTGGGTTACGGCAGGAACACTCGTCACCCTATTATCCCTAAGCCAATGGGCAAGTGGAAGCTGTTAACAAAACGCTTAAGAAAATGCTACAGCGAACCATCAACTCAGCCAAGTCAAACTGGCATTTGATGCTATACTCAGCATTATGGGCTTACCGAACATCAGTTAAGATTGCAACCGATTTCTCACCTTTCCAACTTGTTTACGGGATGGAGGCAATCTTTCCCATTGAATGTCAGATTCCCTCGCTAAATTTAGCAGTACAGTTATTGCCTAACACTTCTTCTCTAGAAGAACGGTTAGTACACCTTGAGCAACTTGATGAGCAATGTCGTGATGCGGCCCTGGCCAATGAGGTTCATAAGAATAGAGTTAAGTGTCAATATGATAGGTCTGTTCATCCTCGGGTTTTCTCTGAGGGCCACCTTGTCCTAGTTTATGACCAAGATAAGGACCCCCTGGGGGCAGGAAAGTTTAAACCCATGTGGTTCAGACGCTTCATTGTGAAGGAAGTGTTAAATAAGGGCGCCTATCATCTGGGCGATTGTGAAGGGAATATGTTGGCAGAGCCTAGAAATGGGCTCTACCTCAAGAAGTACTACTCATAGGGTCACTGTGGGTAACTTTTTGTAACATATGTATAGTCTCTATGGTATTACTTTCTTTCGTTTCTTTTGAAAAACGTGTCATGGATGTGTCATTAATGTTATCTTTCGTCACTATGGCAGATGTCAAGTGAGTTCGAGGTGTTCATTGGGTATGCGGACAGTGCTAGTCGACACACGCGGAGGCTTGCCTCCGCAGCTTGGGTAATCTTTACACCATATGGTCAGTTGTTATCTTCCGGAGGAATATGCTTAGGTGACACTACAAACAATGTTGCTGAGTATAGCGCAGTTATTGATTTGCTTCGTGACGCTTTGTCATTGGGTATCTCTCGTCTCCGAGTCTATCTAGACGCTCAATTGGTTGTGTCGCAGCTAAATAGAATATACCGTGTGCACGATCCTACTCTACACCGAAGATTCCTTAGAGTACGTCTCTTGGAACGCAACTTTGATTATATTACATATTTTCATGTTCCTAGAATTCTGAATCAACTCACAGATACTCTAGCTAATCATATTTTAGATTGGCATCTTGCTCACACATAAAGAATATCATGATCATACACATGTAAATACATTTTGGTACACAAAATCCATAAAGACACAGAAAATAAATAAAAACCATATATATACATCATAAAAATCCACAGAGTACATAGATGGGTGCAAGAGCCTCAAAAAATGGGAACCATAACGAGTCACTGGGGCTTATGCCCTCAAAAAATATAATACATATAAGTGCTCGAGGCACATAAAAAGTGTACAAGTCGGCTTAGGGCCTGTGGGCCCTGTTATACTCATGTACCACCCGACCCAAACACCTAAACAATCGGACCCATGTCCGAGGTAATCCCACCAAATGAGTCTGCATGGAGGGAGGCAAGTCCTCTATCTCGATCATGGGCACTGTGTGGGTGAGCTCAGTGAAGTTCCGCTCAACCCGCCTAAGACACGTCTCAGCCTCTTCGGTTGTAGGGTTCCCTGCTACTGCTACTCCCCTGGCAGCAATAGCTGCGGCCTCTGGCCGTGGGCGGCGCCTATTCCGCGCAAAATCGACAGGCCACACAGGTTCCACATCTGCAAGCAACACAAAGTTCACCCATCAGAAACTCTGTTATCCGAAAACATGATATATATCAGAAAAGACATAAAAATTACATATGCAAACAAAAAAATTGTATAGGTGGAGACTTACCCATCTCCCCTCACTCCTTGCCAGGTGGCACTGGTATCTCCTTGCTAGGTGGCACTGGTATGGATGGATCTCTGGAAAAATCGATTCCCGCGTATGGGTAGTCCTCGATAGCGGGGATCTGCCACGACAACCAAGCAAAGAAGTTGTCGTTGAAGGCATCCATGGTCCTTCCACCACCCTGTCGTGGCAGTAATGCTGCCCATCTACATACTGCCGGGAACGTCGCCAGATGTCCTCGTACTGTCATCCGAGGACTGAAGCATGAAACTCTCTCGAAGAAAAAGGAACACAGGATAGTCCCGAAGCCGAAGTTCCTGTGTGTCCGCTGATGACAGTCATTCAACTGCCTTTTCATGTTCTCCAGCAGTGTGGTACTCCAGTCATATATTTGTGCATTCATGCACTGGACTGCACAGTTCATCTGTGCACGCGACGCCTGATGTACGGTCATAGAGCCGGTAATTTTCCCAATCAATGATAGGATAGTCTGAAGAACAGGGCTGATGATACTACCAACCGGTACCAAAGAGGTCACCTGGTTCGTCCCAGCCACACAGTATTCTTCTATCAACTCCGAGACTTTGCTCGGCCCCACAGGAAAAGTCTGAAAGTTAACGGGTTCCCCTCTCCTCGAGGGGCCCGTCAAAAAATAGATATCCTCAGTGGTGGGCACCAAGGATTGCCCCTCTATCATGAATGCCTCAGCATCAGGGTGCCAGTAGTCAACCAGGGCATTCAACAGCCTTGGTTGAGCGTGCATGAACAGACATAGAAAAAAATTCACCAAGCCACACTGCGTCAGCGCGGCCATCACATTCGGATCTGTAGCTGCTGCCTCATTGGCAGCCTCATGCTCCCTCTCTCTCCAATGCACATACATCCTGCAAAAATCACAAGTCAACAGGGGGGTTAGATCTTGCAATACGATTTTTTAGTTGCGTGGGGGGGTAGCCTGCGGGCTGTCGAGGCGACAGTCGTGGGTACCTGCACTCTGGCTTGAGCCAGCACGCGGGTACCCGCGGGCTGTCCCTGGACAGCCCGCGTGTTACTAGGGCCGACCCTTTGAGGGGCGACGACCACCCCTAAAACGCGCCCAAAAACCACAAAACAAGTATTGAAATGCAAGATGGGGGAGTTTGTACTTACTTGGTCCAAGAAGAAGTTCGTTTGGTCCACTGTAGCTCTCGGAATCACAATATCTGGCAACGGGGGTCTTTTGGCTCCAGAGTCAATTTCCAAATCAGCAATGGTGATAATGAGTTGCCAACTTCTATTTATAGACTTTTTGGCCTCTTTTTGTCCCCTTTTGGCCCCTTTTATCAGTTTCTTTATACCAAAAACCATTTTGGATGGTTTCGGAGTTATATGGAAGGGATTTGATCAGGTATTGGGACACTTTTCATTGAGTTTCAGAAAAAAAAAATAAAAAAAATACATAAGGACGGTCCATAAATTTTTTTTCAAAGATCAACCTGAGCATATAGGGTAGGATTCCATCCCCACTGTTGCATCTTGTTGCCTTTTGTTTTTATGATATAGGGTCGATCCCATCCGGTTGTGCCACGGAACCGTCATATCTACACTAGAAGTGTCGCAAATGGGTGGTAGAGCTTACCAAAACATGGATGCCTTAGATAGTTCCTGGTTGCATTATGGTGTCCATGCCGTTTCTGACAATATAGTAGGCTCGGGAGTCCACATAGTCTTTCCTAAATATGAGTTTGAGCCTCATTTGCATGGGTATTTTTCACTCTTTGTCTTACCCTCCAGACTCCCAAAACATAACGGGTCTTCTTTTATTCCCTTTTCAGACCCTCTAAACATGAAAAGATTGTCGAGCGATCTTGTGACCCTTCACGCTTGTTAAACTGAAATTTGAAGTCACGTCTGTCCGGCGGTAGTTTACCCCTTTTTCGGTCCGGACGGTCAACTGTACGAACAAAGGAATACTCTATTGAATTCCGATTCTTTAGAAGAGTATCCTTAGGTATAATTTTATCCCTTTTTCGGGCTTGAGGGACTAAATTTACGAAAAAGACACCCCCCCAGAGTCCATAGTTAAGCTCTTTTCAGACTCCCTAAAATTGAAAAGATTGTCGAGTGACCTTATTCTTTCACACTCGTTAAACGGTCCAGAAGAACATTCCTGAAGGAGTCCATAGTTAAGCTTTTTTCAGACTCCCTAAAATTGAAAAAATAGTCGAGTGATCTTTTCCTTGTCACACTCGTTAAAATGGTTTTGAATTGACGTCTAGTCGGTGCTAGTTTACCCCTTTTTCGAACCGACTAGACTATTGACAAAAAAGGTACCCCAATGGAGTTTCCTTTTATGCTTTTTCAGACTCTCTAAACATGAAAAATCACTGAGATTCCCTTCTCTGGGCTCGTTAAACTTACATCGAAGGACGTTACCATTGTGTGTTCTATCAACCACATTTGCATCCTTTACCCATCAGTCTAGTAATAGTTTGCTTTTGCGTCTTAACACCTTTGGCCACTGGAGGATTTTTCCCGAGTATCATTTCCTAGAACATCAGTCTTGTCCTTGTTCCTTGAGATTGTATGTTTTCTATGCTCGTTGCTCCACTGTAACGTAATATTCTTTTATTCTTTTTTCCAAATCAACAAAAAGAACAAAAAAAAATCAAATATACCCCAAAACGAGGATGGGAAAAGTATTTTCTTTATTGGCAGCATTATGAGTCACCCTTGGATAAAGCACATCTATCCGTTTGATTCATCAGACTTTGGGATTTAGTACAACCTTAAGTATCCTTGCTCACTATATTGAGTTGTGTCCTCCACCGTTTGGTTACTCTTCCAAACATAT
>ML787073.1:565005-579233 GCA_009831015.1 Picea engelmannii
CGCTGTGTATTGTTCGCGGCTACTCTTTATAGTTATTTGACATGGATATACAATGTATTTGATTGGTAGCCATGGTTCTGATTTATCCCGAGCATGGGTATGCCTGCCTCGGTGAGACATTTGATATTTTTTGCAGACGACACTTCCCGATTCCTGATTTCTGGGCTCACTCATTCAGCATATCAGTACAGATTAATAAAGAATTGGTAATGTATTTCGGCCATCAGATGCTCTTCTGACCTCACACATTAGGGGGCATCTGTTATAACCCTAAATTGCACTATTCCTGCTTACCTAACATCAGTCCTACTCATTGCCTTTCCTTGCCAAAGCCATGCTGAACAGACTCTTCAAAAACCTCCTAAATCAAGTAACCCGCGCCCTAACCTAGCACTGGGCGCGTTGGGACGCTGGCATGCCTTCTGCAGCATGTGGGTGAACGCTGGTTGGCCCACTACAACCCGTGTTTACCTAACAAAGAAAAAAATTAGGAAAGTTTCTGCCGGGACGAAGAGCTTTTTCTCAGTTAACTGGAACTCCCAACCATGCATGGCCGAGAGTTCGCCTAAAACCCTAGCTCCTTCTAGCCTATAAAAGGAGGGGTAGGGGTACTATTCAAGGAGGAAAAAATCATAGCAAAGAAACTCTGCCAAATTGCCAAGTCTGTTTTGTCCCAACCCTTTAGCCTTGCCTCAAGCTTTAGGAGAAATTCAAGCATATGAAGTTGGAGGACAAAAGAAGAGGAGGAGCCCAGGATCAGGATCAAGGAACGGTGGACGGTCTCTAAAATCATTGTAAGTTGATTCATATTGAGATTAATGAAAAATATGCTTTTCCCATCCCAAATACATGAGTCTCATCTATGTTATTTGATTTATGTTTTATCTCTAACCCTCTAGTAGATCAGTAGGATGCATGCGTAGTTTTGTCTTGATTGCAGGAAGCTTTGTGGAAGGAGCAGCAACAACAAGGAGATAAAAGCTCAACGGAGGATCTACTTCAATCGTCGATAAAAAGGTTAGTTGATTCTTCCCATGTTTGCCTGAGAAAAAGGGATTATAGGTTTGGGTAGGAGGTTAAAAGTTATTCTGAAGGGTCATGATCTGCGTACAAGTTTAAAGCCCTAGCTTGTTAGTCCATAGGGTAGAATACCCCACAACATGAGGGCACATCCTGCTCCCATGTTTCTTGTCATCACAGTTGGTCCCTTCACCAAGTAGGGGATTGATTACACTATATGGAACCCTCCTTCAGCAAGGGGGCACCATTACATCATCATAGCCGTAGACTACTTCACAAAGTGTGTCAAAGCTATGCCAACATTTAAAGATGATGGAGAAACTGCAGCTCTCTTTTTATTCAACTTGATAATAGCAAGGTTCGACGTCCAAAGGGAGATTGTCACTGACCATGGAAGTCAATTTTAGAACTATATGATGACCGAGTTAACTTCAAATCTTGGGTTACGGAAAGAACATTCGTCACCCTACTACCCCAAAGAAAATAGTCAGGTGGAAGCTCTGAATAAATATCTTAAGACCATCCTACAATGAACGATCAACTCAGCCAAGTCAAATTGTCATTTGATGTTATACTTGACATTATGGGCTTACCGAACATCTGTTAAGATTGCAACCAGTTTCTCACCTTTTCAACTCGTTTATGGGATGGAAGCAATCTTTCCTATCGAATGTCAGATCCTGTCCCTAAAGTTGGAAATACAATTATTGCCAGACACTTCTCCACTTGAAGAGTGATTATTATACCTTGAGAAGCTCAATGAGCAACATCGTGATGTGGCCCTGGCCAACAAGGCTCACAAACATAAATTAAAGTGTTAGTATGATAGGTTCGCTTGTCCTCGGATTTTCACTGAAGGTGACCTTGTCCTGCTCTATGACCAAGATAAGGACCCCCTGGGGGCAGGAAAATTCAAACCCACGTGGTTTAGACCTTTCATCATAAAACATGTTCTAAAAAAGGGCGCTTATAGTCTAGTTAACTTTGAAGGGAATGATTTGGCAGAGCCTAGAAATGGACTCTACCTCAGGAAGTATTACTCATAGGCAGGTCACCATGGGTAACTTTTTGTAACATATGTATAGTCTTTGTAGTATTGCTTTCTAGTTTCTTTTAGTGTTATGGATGTGTCATTTTTGATGTGTCTTTTGTCACTATGGCAGATGTCAAGTGAATCTGAGGTGTTCATTGGGTACACAAATGGGGCTAGCTGACACACTCGGAGGCTTGCCTCCGCAACTTGGGTAATTTTTTCACCTCGATGCTAGTTATTATCTTCCGAAGGTATATGCTTAGGTGACACCAAAAATAATGTCGTTGAGTATAGTGCAATTATTGAGTTGGTTCATGACACCTTGTCATTTGGTATCTCTCATCTCTGGGTCTATCTCGATGCTTAGTTGGTTGTGTCTTAGTTAAATAGAGTCTACCATGTTCATGATCTGACTTTACACTGACGATTCCTTAGGGTACATATCTTAGAACGAAGTTTTGATTATATTACATATTTTCATGTTCCTAGGAGTTTAAACCAAATTACAGATACTCTAGGTAATCAAATTTTAGATTGGCATCTTGCACACATATGAAAGGACATACACATAAACATGTAAATACATATTTTGCAAAAATGATCCATAAGCCACAAAAGACATAAAAATCCATATATAACATCATTGTCACCAGAGTACATAGGTGGATGCAAGCACCTCAAAAATATGACCAATAACAATTCATGGGGCTTATGCCCTCAAAAAATATATACAAGTAGTACTCTCAGCACGTGAAAAGTCTAACTAAGGTTAGGGCCTGTGGGCCCTGTTGTACTGATCAACAACATTTTCCAAACGCTGAAACAATCAGACCCACGTCTATGGTGCCACCACTACATGAGGCTGCATAGATGGTGAAAGATCCTCAATCTCTGCTATAGAGACTGTGCGAGTGAGCGTAGTAAAGTTCCACTCAACTCGTCTCAACACCCTCTCAGCCTCTCCGGCTGGAAGATCTCCTGTTGCTGTTGGTCCCCCTGTAGTGGCAGGTGTGGCCTCTAGCCGAGGATGATGCCTGTTCCTCACATAGTCCACAGGTTGCATTGGTCCCACATATGCAAACAACAAACACATATCTTTCAAATACTCTGGTATAACAAAAAATGATATATAACAAAAGCAACATAAAAATTACATATGTTTCACAGAAAAAAACAACAACAAAACAATGATGTAAACTTACCCATCTCTCCTTTCTCCTCACCATGAGGTACTGGAATCTCAAGATCTCTCAAGAAATCAATCCCAACATAGGGGTAATCCTCTATAACAAGGATCTGTCACGATAACCAAGCGAAGAAATCATCGTCGAATGACTCATTTGTCCTTCCACCACCCTGTCGTGGAAGTAACACTACCCATCTACAAACTGCAGGAAGAGAGGCTTGATGTCCTCATACCACTACTCGAGGTTTGAAGCTCAGAACTCTTTCAAAGAAGAAAGATCATAGAATGGTCCCAAACCTGAAGTTCCTCTAAGTCTGCGACTGGCAATCTATCAACTGCTTCTTCATACAATCTAACAATGTTGTGCTCCAGTCAAATATTTGTGCATTTAAGCACTGAACTACACAGTTCATCTATGCATGGGACGCCTAATGTAGAGCCATAGAACCAGTAATCCACCCAATAAGAAACACAATTTCCCATAGTGATAAGTCAATACTCTTTTTTATGGGCACTTGTGAGCTCGAACGGTCTGTACCAGCCTCACAGTAAAGTCCTATCAATTCTGCTATGTTATGCGGCCCCAAAGGAAATGTTTGGAAGTTTATTGGTTCGTCTCTCCCCGAGAGGCAAATCAAAAAATATATATCCTCTGTCGTGGGCACCAATGACTGCCCCTCTAACATAAACATCTCTACATCCGGATGCCAATAATCAACCAAGGCATTCAGTAGCCTAGGTTGTGCTCGCATAAAATGACATAAGAAGAACTCGAGTAGCCCACATTGCATCAAGGAAGCCACAACATTGGGGTCTTCCTTAACCAACTCACTTACCTCCTCATGCTCTCTTTCTCTCCAGTGAACATACATCTTGGAAAACACCAAGGCTCAGGAGGGTTAACCCTTGTTTTTTGAACTTTTTTCATTCAATAAGGGGGTCCACGTGGGCTGCAATGTTGACAGTCATGTGTACACATGTACAATGTTTACTCTTCCCAAATGTACATGCGGCCTATCCTAAGACAGCCCACGTGGACCTAGGGTTGAACTTTTAAAGGTCGACGCCCCCCAAAAACACGGAACCGAAAGAAAAAATAAATATTTAAATTGCAAGATAAGAGAGTTTGTACTTACTTGGTCCAAACAGATGGTCGTTTTGTCCACTGTAGCTCCCAGAATCACCACTTTTATCAAAGGGGGTTTTTTGGCTCCAGAGTCAATTTCCAAATCAACAATGGTGATAATGAGTTGTCAGCTTCTATTTATAGACTTTTTGGCCTCTTTTTGTCACTTTTTTGGCCCCCCTTATCATTTTCTTTAAAACAAAAGCCATTTAGAGTGATTTAGGAGTTGCATTGGAGGGGTATGATCGGGTATGGGGACAAATTTTTGGAGTGTTAGGTAACTTTTGACGGTTCATGAAAAAATTTCAGATGATCAACTTGAGCATGTAGGTTAGGTTTCTACCTTGACTTTTGTATCTCATTGTCTTTTTTCCTTTGACATAGGATCGATCCCATCAGGTTACGACATGGAACCATCATCGTTGCTTTAGAAGTGTCGCAAGTTGGTGGTAGAGCTTACCATAACATGGATGCCCTAGGTAGATACTAATTGCATTATGGTGTCCATGCTGTCTCTAATCACTATAGGCTCGGGAGTCCTTGTTGTTTTTTCTGGATTATGAGCTTGAGCCCCATTTGCATGATTCTTTTTCACTCTTGACCTCACCCTTGGGATTCCCAAAAGACATCACAGGTCTTCTTTTAAGCCCTTTTCAGACACTCTAAGCATGAAAAGATCGTCGAGCAATCTTGTGGCCTTTCACGCTCATTAAACTAAAATTTGATGTCACGTCTGTCCGACGGTAGTTTACCCATTTTTCGGTCCGGACGATCAACTGTACGAACAAAGGTATACTCTATGGAACTTCATTTCTCTAGAAGAGTACTCTCAGGTATCATTTTAACCCTTTTTCGGGCCTGAGGGAATGAATTTACGAAAAAGGAACCCCCATGGAGTCCATAGTTAAGCTCTTTTCAGACTCCCTAAAATTGAAAAGATCACCGAGTGATCTTATTTTTTCACACTCGTTAAACTGGTCCAGAAGAACATTCCTTATGGAGTCCATAGTTAAGCTTTTTTCAGACTCCTTAAAAATGAAAAAATGGCAGAGTGATCTTGTATTTATCACACTCATTAAAATGGTTTGGAATAGACGTCTTGTCAGTGCTAGTTTACCCCTTTTTCGAACTTACTAGACTACCTTCGAAAAAGATACCCCAATATGTCTCCTTTTACATTTTTTCAGATTCTCTAAATATGAAAAACCACAGAGCTTACCTTCTCTGGGCTCGTTAAACTTACATCGAAGGACGTTACCATTATGTGTTTTGTTAAAGGCAGTTGCATACCTGTGTCTTTGGTCTAAATTCCAACTCCATGTTGCTCTCAACTGAACCATCTGAAGCATACCTTCTATGCAAGCCTTGTAGCACTTTGCCTTTGCTTCTTAACAGCTTTGGTCCTCAAAGGATTTTTCTTGAGTGTCATTGCACTGAACATCAGTCTTGTCCTTGCGCATTGAACTTCTATGTTTATAAAACTTGTTCCTCCATTGTAACGTAACATTCTTTTATTCTTTTTCCCAAAATCATTGAAAAAGACAAAAAAAAAAAATATCAAATATACCCCAAAAAGAGGAAGGGAAAAGTATTTTCTTTATTGGCAGCATAATAAGTTTCCCTTGGATAAAGCACATCTGTCCATTTGTTTGTCAAACTCTAGGATTTAATACGACCTTAGGAAGTTGTTCTCGCTACATAGATCTCTGTCCTCCTCCATTTGGTTATTCTTCCAAACATATGGAGAGTTTGTGTTGCCTCCTGCCTCGTAAACTTATGATTAATGCCATGTTTCATGAGTCTCATCATTTGTCGTGTTGTTGTCCAAGGGAATGTTTTACCAAGCCTAAGTCGGCCCCTCTCTAGTTTGTCTCTTTCCCTCATACCTGGCCATCCTGAATGTCCAATCAAGTCTTTGTTCAAAATCAATAAAGCCTTTAGACTGATCATCAAGATTCTCTAGTCCATGATCGATGAGTTGTCGAAGACCTATGGGTAGTGAATTCGTGCACTCATATTACACTCCTACCTGAGTTTTTAATATTTTCAAGTTTTTGCTCGAGTTCTGAAGACCTCATCTCTATTCATCAGTCCTTATCAGCTTCTAAGAAGAGGGATACTCTACATGTATAGCTTTTTGATTGTGAGATGTAGTTCCATTGTGTATTGTTCATGGATACACTTTGTATAGTTATATGACATGGATCTATAGTATATTTGATTGGTAGCCATGAGTTTATTCTATCCTGAGCATGGGTATGCCCTCCTTGGTGAGACAATTGTTATTTTTGCAGACGAAGCCTCTTGATTTCTGGTCCTTAGGCTCACTTGTTCGACACATCAGTAAATATTTTTAATGTATTTTGGCCATCAGATACTCTTCTGACCTCACACATTAGGGGGAATCTATTATAACCCTAATTTGCACCAGACATGATTACCTGGCATCAGGCCATCTCATATTCCTTCTTTTCCAAAGCACTGTTGAACAACTCTTCATAAAAACAATTTTTATAAAGGCCCACGTGCCTTTCTCTATTATTGCACACGTGCACACGCTCGCTGACCCAAAACATCCTGCGTATACCTACAAAAGCACGAAAAAAGGAAAGTTGCTAATGAAACACACAACTTTGGGTGAGTTAACTAAACCTTCTGGCCATGCATGGCCAAGGGTTCATCCAAATACCTAGCTTCTTCTAGCCTATAAAAGAAAGTGTAGGGGTCCCATTTGGGGGAGGAGAATCATAGTAAAGAAACTATACCTGATTGCGCATTCCCTTTGTCCCAACCCTTTAGCCATCTTTGTGCAAAGAGAAAGATAGAGAAAAGAAGTTGGAGGATAGTTGAAGAGGATCCCAGGAACAGGTTCATGGAGCAGCGGTCGGCTTCATCATTGTAAGTTGATTTGTTGAAGTTAATAATAAAGAAATACTTTTCTTGTCCCACCATATGAGGTTTTCACAGTTTATTGCATACTTGTTTATTGAATCTCTAACCCATTAATCTATATATCAAATGCATGTGGAGTTTGTTGTTTGTTTTGTGTGAATGCAGGTCAGCCTTGGGAGGAGAGCTGCAATCAAAAAGTGATCAAGCGTGAGGAAGGATCTACATCAAATGCCCAAAATAAGGTATGCTCACTTGATCTTCTTAACTATGTATTTTCTTAAGAATAATGGGGATTAGGTATGAGACGATGGTAGAAAGTAGAAATCTTTAGGTCTTTTCTACATGCATAATTAAACCCTAAGTGATAGTTCATAGAGGGATTTCCCACTCACAACATAAAGTGATGCCCCTAGTATGACTAGCAGTGTCTGGGTGCAGGTTGTCAACATGACTTTTAGAGGTCGTCGACCCATCTCCAACATGATTGACAGAGGTTGGTGATGGAGCTCTAGTATGACAGGTAGTGACTGGGCCAGCGGTGGGTTGTGGCATTCGATACCAAGGTCCAGGGAAAGATTGGCTTTGAAACATTGGAGGCCAGGAAGGGTCCTGTTTTACCCCCTATCCCTATCCGGAAAGGTAGTAGCCTCCGCCTAACTGATCCAAAGAGGTGTGTATGGGAATCATCATTGAATTCTGTGAAGAGAAAGAATTATGATAAGAACTATTTGAGTGAGAATATAAGTTCCCCCCTTTTGAAGGGGTTCCATTAAGAGGGTGTCCCGAATCATAAAATTGATTATCCCTATATGAAAGACCTGGGGATATGTGTGGACCCGCCATGGGGAAAGTGTTCGAATGAGAAGGCATGACAGACGAAGGATACATGGATGGGGTGTAATAAGTAGAAAAAGAACCTATTTGACTATTATCTCCTGACATAGTATAGCTAGGACTAGATTCGTAATAGGAGAGGTTCCAACCTCCCACAGTGAGAGTTGGTTGAGGGACATGACTCATATCAAACGAAGATGTAGGAATCAGGGTCATGGTGCCCCTAGATCCAATGCTGGGATTCATATAAGTGGACTAGGGAGAGGATTGAAAAGTTGAAGGTATATCAACAAGAAAATGACTAGGGACCCAAGGCATGGACTGAGCATCATAGTTCTTCATACCATTATGAAAAGTGGACAGATTCCCCCCCATAAAATGAGTGAACATCATGGGGGGGGGGTAGCAGTAAATGAGGAAGCCAAATGAACTCCACTATTCATGATAATGAAAAAATTCAGTAAAAACTCTAGAGGCCAATTAGTAATCAAAGAGCACACCAAAAATCAAATGGACAAAAAGCAGACAAACGGGATAAAGTAGTTGAAAGTAGCCTCCCTCCCTACATAAGGTATGTCTCACCCAAGAGGGGCTTGAGACTCCCTACTAAATATCGAAGGTAACAAAATTAGTTATAAGGGCCCTCATGGGATTAACAACCACTCGATCAGATCCCCCCAGAGAGGTAATCCTCCATAAAGGTTGCGTGTTGTCTGACCCTTATCTGACCTAGGGTACCTACAAAATAACTCGTGCAAGTAACCTATGCGGCACCTAAGTCAAGAAACTAATAAACCAATGTATAAATGATGCACAGACAAGTTGTCGTAAGTCAGGTCCACCATATGGGCAGGGTATCAAAGCCCAAAACCTTTAAAGTATCGCCTCTCACAAAGGTAAAGGCACTATCAAGATCCCCATATACGAATATATCCCCAGAACTATCTTTGACACTAAGAAGGTATTGGGGGGATATCCCTTCAACCAACCTCGTACGATCTCATGATTAACTCTAGTGTGAGTGGAGCCTCCTGACATTACCAATTATACAATGGATCTCTCCACTCCATTTGTCAGACACATATGTTGATTTAACTGCCTTGGAGAAGTTTACTCACAAAATCCTATTCCAAGGCACTAAATCCTAAGTTAGTTTGTGCACCCTAGAAAATAAAATTGTGACTAATTAATTTTAAATTATAGCGTTAATTTTAGTGGCCATGATTACTCAAAAAGGTATGGTAGTGAAACTCATGATGTTATGACTCATCAAGAAAAGTAAATATTAATATAATGCAAAGTCCTAACTTGAATTTTCAATGAATGATATGCTTCTAATAAAAAATTCAATTTTCAATTTCAACTTTGCAATTCTGAAGTAAAAATGCAATCTTTCATTACATGCACTAAGCTAATGACCAAGACTCAAAAGATAAAAAATTCCAAGCAATGTAAAATGCCTAATAATTTTGTATTTTCAATATAAGGAAAGTGAAAATGCATGGATTGAACATCAACTTGATATATAAACTCTACTATGTATAGAAATAGACAACTCAAGTAGGGTACAAAGCAACAAGACACCCAACCCACTGTGTAAGGACACTCAAAATGAAAAGGTGATGAGAAAGACTCCGCCCAGAAATTCAACCCCAGATAGGTTTCCTGTTATCCCACAGGCACTTAACAGTCACTAAAGAGACCCAAGAAGACTCAGAAAACATCAAATCCCACCCAACAACCTCCAAAACCAGCAAAAAATCAAAGAAGGCCGATGTACACGAATGTTCAAGGAAACAAAGCTTATGTACGAAGCTTGTAGAGGGACAACCTATGTAAATAGATGATTGTCAAGCCAAAAACCACATATATGTTTCAAAAACAAAGCCATGTGAGGGAGAAGGCTGAAAAACTTAGACCCAGAGTGAACAAAGGCTCTCAAGAAATGATATGACAAAAAACACAATATGAACGAGAGCAATATAAGGAGAAAAGTACTCCAAACCCTAAGAAAAAACATTCAATCCCCATTATGGTCGCCAATTCTGTTACAAGGAAAATCTTTGTATGGCTAGGATAAACCACAACATATGGAAATGATTGTAGAAATAAACTCTTTTCTCAAGTATGCTATGTAAACAAATATTCTAGCAAGACAAGATAAAAGGCCTACCTCATCCAGATGTTCAATGAAGTCCACCATTGAGCACTTGACCAAAAGAAATATACCTGCAACTAGTTCTCAATAACAAAGAAAAGAGAGCATATGGTGATATTAAATGATGTTATCACATTAAATAGAATAATCCATTAATAAACATGACAAATATGCCCATGGAATAATATTTCAAATATTTGCAAGATATCAATTGGACAGGAAAATAGTATTTCTATTAATATATGATCAACAGAAGTGAAAATGTTACAGACTTCTGTGTCGATATGGTTTGGAACTGAGAAACTAAGTTCCTTCCATCTAGGCCTCCACCAAAGGCAATGTCATAAAAGAGAAACAATGAGGTTCTCAATCAATAAGGGAAGAGCTTGGGGGTTGAACTCTGTGTTCAGACTTAAAGGACAAAGGGATGCAAACTCAATATGAAGTAAATAATTTCTCCAGAGTAATTTTGCTCTCAAAGTTGAATTCTTTCTCCTCTTTTTGATAGCTCAGAATTGGCCCATCTATAGCCTTCAAATGGAACTAAAGGGTTGATTCATAATGTTTCTAGTATACGAAAGGCCAAGGATCATAGATCTCCTGTCATGACATGGAAACCCGACATTAATTTTCATTTTTTGGCACAAATCCCGATTTACGTGGGATATAGTGGTGTAGCCTATGTATACACATGATGTATAGTAGGCAAGGTGCGTACATGTGGAAAAATATGTATTTTTATCTCTATGATTTTACACACAGGGATGATAAGTTTGCATAGGGAAATGGAAAAAGGCCTTATGTGAAAGATTGCATAGGGTGAGGCAAATCTCCCTATAATAGATGCCAAGTGGATAGAGCATCCACAACAAAGTATGTGATCAATGCCTATCCTTTCCTTTCCTTTTCTTTCCTTTCTTTCCTATCCTTTCCTTGCATTTGATTTCCTAGCCTTACCTTTCTTTTTCCTTGCCTTTTGTTCCCTTACCTTACCTTTCCTTGACTTGCAGTGCCATGCCATACCATGTCTTTACTTGACTTGTCATGCCATGCCATGCCTTGCCATGCCATGTCGTGCTATGCCTTTCCTTTCCTTCACTCTCCATGCCATTCCATGCCATGTCATTCCATTCCAATCCATGCCTTGCCATGCCATGCCATGCCTTGGCATGTCTTTCCTTTCTATGCCATGTCATACCATGCCTTTCCTTGACTTGCCATGCCATGCCATGACTTTCCTTTCCATGCCATGCCATGCCTTTCCTTTCCTTCACTTTCCATGCCATTCCATGCCTTTCCTTTCCTTCACTTTCCATGCCATGCCATACCATGCCATGTCATACCATGCCATTTCATTCCATGCCAAGCCATGCCATGCCAAGCCATGCCATGCCTTGCCTTGCCTTGCCTTTCATTTCCATGCCATGCCATGCCTTTCCACATCTTTCCTTGCTATTGCATGCCATACCATGCCTTTCATTTCCTTGCCTTTCCATGCCATGTCATGCCCTACCATGAATTTCCTTTCCATGCCTTTCCATGCCTTGACTTTTCTTGCCATGTCTTGCCATTCCTTGAATTTTCTTTCCGTGCCTTTCCTTGCCATGCCATGTCATGCCTTGGTCACCTCAACACTATAGCCATTTGGATATTGCAAAGCTCATATCCATGCATATAAATTACAAATTTCATATGTGAATCATTATTTGTATTATTGTTCAATTAAGAAATGTATGTTTATTTACACAATGCCTTGCAACTATTATACATTCACAATAGAATTTTGAACTAGTATCCACATACCAAAGTTCTGCATTTCAATTTGCATGTTTAAGCAAATCATAAAACTATCATCATCATAAACACATAACAATAAAAATAATATCCCACAATACATAAATAGATCCATATGTATACATATCAATTGTCTATATGATTCCAACTAAACCCAACAAACACTAAGAAATGAATCACTAAGATAAGTAAAAATCAAAGTTTTAACCTTCCAAGGCCAAAATATAGCTTGTTACATTTACAAATCCCTAGAACACAACTATGATCTAAAATAGACTAATCCATCCTTGCATGTCTTTCCATTTAGCTTACCATTTTAACATGTACAACAATAAATATATATCTTTCCATAACATTATTCTAGGAAAAATTCAAATAAAAATGTGGATTGCAATGAAACAAGAATCACAAAAAAAGTAACAATTCTCATCCCAAGAAATAAAAAACATTTTTTCTAGGGACATATGACTTAACTTATATAAGAAATTTCATTTCCATCCAATGAAGTGATTTTTCCTTTCCATGGAATGTCATTCCATTCCATGCCATGCCTTGCCATGCCCTGCTTTTCCATGACATGCCATGCCATGCCTTGACATGCCTTGCCTTTCCATGCCATTCCATGACATGCCTTGCCTTTCCTTGCCATGCCATGACATGCCTTGCCTTACCAAACCATGTCTTTCCTTGCCATGTCATTCCATGACATGCCTTTCATTTCCTTTCCTTGCCATGACTTGCCTTGCCTTTGCATGCCATGCCTTGCCTTTCCTTGTCATGCCTTGCCTTTTGAGCCATGCCTTTCCTTTCCCTGCCATGTCTTGCCTTGCCTTTCCATTCCTTTCCATGCCTTGCCATTACATGCCATGTATTTCCTTTCCAATCCTTTCCTTTCCTTGCCATGCCATGCAATGCCATTCCTTGCCTTGCCATGCCATGCCATGCCTTGCCTTTTCATGCCATTTCATGCATTGCCTTAACATGTCTTTCCATGCCAGGCCTTTCCTTCCCAAGCCATGCATTGCCTTAACATGCCTTTCCATGCCATGCATTTTATTTCCAATCCATGCCTTGCCTTGCCATGCCATGCCATTATTTTCCATGCCTTTACATGCCATTCCTTGTCTTGACATGCCATTCCATGCCATTCCTTGCCTTTCCTTTTAATTCCTTGCCTTACCTTGCCATTCCTTGCCTTTCCTTTCCAAGCCATGCCTTTCCTTTCCATTCCTTGCCTTTCCATGCCATGAATTTCCATTACATGCCATGCCATGCCATGAATTTCCTTTCCATGTCTTCTCTTTCCTTTCCTTTCTTTGCCATGCCTTCCCTTGCCAGGCCATGGATTGCCTTGCCAAGCCATGCCTTTCCAAGCTATTCCTTGTCTTTCCATGTCATTTCATGCCATTCCTTGCCTTGCCTTACAATGCCTTTCCTTTCCATGCCATGCCTTTCCATGTCATGCCATGCCTTGCCATGCCATGTCATGCCTTGCCTTTCCATGATATTCCTTGAAATGTCATGCCTTGACTTTCCATTCTATTCCTTTCCTCATCATGCCATGCCTTGTCATGCCTTTCCTTGACTTTCCATGCCATTCCATGCCATGCTATGCCTTTCCTTGCCATGCCATGCCTTGCCTTGTCTTTCCAATCCATGCTTTGCCTTTCCATGTCATGCCTTTCAATGCCTTGCCTTTCCACACCATGTATTAACTTGCAATGCCATGCTATGCCATGCCTTGCCATGCCTTTCCTTTCCATTCCATGACTTTACTTACCATGCCATGCCATATCTTGCCTTTCCATGCATTTCCTTTCCTTTCCTTTCCAAGACATGCCTTTCCTTTTCATGCCTTTTCATGCCATGCCTTGATATGCCTTGTCATGCCATGCCTTGCCATGACTTTTTATGCCTTTACATGCCTTGCATTTCCTTTCCATGCCATATCATGCCATGCCATGTCATGACATGCCATGTTACGCCATGCCATGCATTGCATTGCATTTTCATGCCATGCCTTGCATTTCCTTTCCATTCCTTGCCTTGGCTAACCACAATTCATCTAAAAGGTACTTTCATTATGATATTTATAAAACTAATTGTTTGTGTGTGTGTGTATATATATATATATATATATATATATATATATATATATATATATATATATATATATATATATATT
>ML787073.1:579270-595764 GCA_009831015.1 Picea engelmannii
TCAAGTTAATTTAATAAAAAAATAATGGCATTCATGTATCATACCCTTTTTTTACCTAAAACAAATAATGATTGTACTACATGAACAAGTTTAATACATAAAAATTACAATCAAAGGATTCATTAAGCATGTAATTCTACAACTTGTTATCCCATCTATCTTAGATAAAAATAATCGCATGAGAATTTCAATGTCAAAACATAATATCTCTTTATTCATATATATAAGGTATATTCATAGTTGTGAAACATGGATTATCATAATTAATAAGATTTACATAGAAAGGGATGCCACTAAATAGGTTTATGTCACATCCTTATGGTGTAGTCTCATTATACTAGTGATCCATTATTTTTTTTTGGATTGCATGGGAAACAACGTAACTTCAAGGCCTTATTTAAAATCAAAGAAATAAAAACTAATATTTCAACTCAATAAATTGTATAACAAGATATTGTAGACCTATAAATTTCCTTGCCTTGCCATGTATATCTTTTCTTAGCCTTGTCATGTCTTTCCTTGCCTTGCTTTTCCTTTCCTTGCATTTCCATACCTAGACCTAGACCTCAAATTGGGACTCAAATGGACGAGCTGTCACTTGCATTAGATCTAGGGTACCCAAGTTTAATCTAGTGGGGACCCTCTGTTGTCATTTCATTCCCCATACAAGGAACCGAGTTTCAACTAGAGGGCCCCTTTTATTTTCATTTCATTCCCCAGAAAACTATTTTTTGGAGGATCTCCAACACTAGGGTTTACCTCAATGAAACATGGTGAAATTTTTGAACAAGAGGTCGATTTTCAATAACACTGTGCTAGGAGATTGTGGGTAGCATGGTCACATGGGAATTCACTAAACAGATGTGCATGATCTTACAAAACTCCATTATGTTGCTCAGTTTGGATTTTATGCCCCCAGATCAAATTGCCAATAGGTCCCATAATGGCTTGAGGAGGTGAGTTGAAACTCGCAATAAAAATCAAACTAAGACTCGGATAGATGAGCTGTCTATTGCATTGGATCTAGGGCATATGGTTTTAGCTAATAAGGCCCCTCTGCTGTCATTTTGCTGCCCAAAAAACCATTTTTAGAGGATTTAAGGTACCAAATCTATTATAATAGCCTAAAATAGAAATATTGCAGAGAATAACAATTGAACAACACAATAGATGAAACCACAACACCAAAACAATACCTTTACTGATAGGAAAACAATGTTCACTTGCCTTTTCGAGTGGGAAACCTCTAGTAGAGCAGAGCTCTATTACAATAATTCTCTAGAAAAAGAATTCTCATGCCCTTGACTCTTATTTATACTAAATCTATATACCAAAAGAACATTCTAGAGGAAGATCTTCTAGAAGTGGAAACTTCTATTAGGTCTTCTTACATTTGATTTATTCTTCCTTTTTACTAGGATTTATTAATATTGGCCTTTATTACATGGAAAATATATTATTCTACATACGTGAGGGGTTAGGGAGGTTAGTTACCTAACATGCCCTACTCCTTAAAAACAACCTTGTCCTTAAGGCTTGAGATGAGGAAATTGATGCAGAATGGTAACAGGCTGCCAAGTGGCATCTGTTGGAGTTGTATATGTTAGCACTAGAAGTTGTTCTTAGACTTCTTTAAGAACAATCCTAATACCCATCCGAATTTTAATAATTAAATCAATTTATGGTAGGTGGATTAGCAAGAAAGAACAAGAAAGAGAGCAAGAGACTATCTGCAGAGACATTACATTCGGCATGGAGTCATAACATTCTAAAGATCAAAGGCAATCAAGCTACCTACCAGAAAAAAGGGATATATAATGATGAACATAAGAATGAACTAGATAACAATAATAATAAATATTCATCAAGAAATGATGCTCTTTGAAAAATGAGTAAAAAGAATACTTGAACAAAAGTCACGAAAGAAGGAAATTGCTACAAATCCTTTGCAGCTCATGAATATCCTACCCATGAACAACCATTGATCCTCAATGTCTTAAATTCATTCAAGAAACATGCAAATGTAAAATGTAAAACAAATAAAACACAATCTGATAGTAACAACTCTCATGAATCTATAATGGCATAAATGTTACATTCTGATATGCCCAACAAGCTTACAAATCACCATACACGACTAAACTGCCTCAACCTCTCCCCTAACTCTCTTCAGTCCCTATTGGAGTCCTCTCACTCATTAAATAGAAAATTACATCAATAATATCTATAGTAGGCCACAACCTATTCCATACATTGGATTATATGCCTTAGAGATATGTGGCAAACAAAAAATGCAACTAATTCCTTGATTCCCAGAAACTATCTTTTAGAATAAATGCAACTATAGCCAGCTCATTGCATGGAGATTTAGTGGAGTTGAATCTTAGCTAAAAGTATCCCTTGGTGTGTAAATGATATATGAGAACCCATTCAAACCTCCTTAGATAGATGGAATCCCTTCTACAACTCAGATTTATCAGACTGTTAGAGTTTGCAATGCAATTTCAGGATTTGCTACAAACTTTCATGTAGGTAATGATTTCAACTTTTCTCCCAAATTCCGAACTAGGTCAGGCTGATTTTTGGTCTACAAGTCAATGATATTATGATTCATCTCCAAAATTTTTTTCAAAAGAACCCATATCGACATTTAAATGTTATGATGAAAATATGATTTTTTTGTTTACCAACGCCCAGTCGAGTTTGTAGCACCTAGTCGAGTTTGTAGCACACAATTGAGTTTGAAGTCTACAGTTGAGATTGCAGCACATAATCAAGTTTGTAGTGTGCATTTGAGTTTGCAGTGCAGAATGAAGTTTGAAGTACACTGTGAAGTTTGCAGCGTGCAGTTGAGTTTGCAGTGCGTAGTTGAGTTTGCAACACGTAGTGAAGTTTGCAATGCACAATTAAAAATGGAAATGAATATAAGAAATGATAAATATTCCTTTTCAAACTGACCCTTGGAGATGTTGGATGAGTCCAGGTGCTAAAAACAATATTGGTGCTAACATTGGCTCCTACTGGGGAATGGAATGCTCCCTACAAGCTGCCAAGAACTTGTAGTTCCAGTGCCTTATCCATTTTGAAAATATGAAACTTGTAGTTTTCCATCATGTGCTACAGTCGACCTGAGCTACAAACTATGAATTGTTCTTTCCTGAATTATACTTCTGCTCTTTATTGTAAATTAAAACATTCACATACTGAAAACAAACCTCAAACTATAATATGACCACTCTGTGTAAACTGAGGGAAATGATTGAAACATCAAGATTATTTATTTTCAATTCCTATACTAACCAACTAAAGAACCACTTTGCTCATGTATATACAAATTTTCAAAATAGCCAATCAAGCAACTGATTTCTTGGCATGGTTTTATGCTTGCAGTTGTCTAAAAAAACATAAAAAGAATTTAATGTATGCAACAAAAAAATCTTAGACAAATCATACTCACAACAACAAATAAACACCATGCCCAAACTATTAGTGTTTTAAGATTTTGAAAACAAAGACTCCATCCAATCGGCTATGTGAATAACATTATGATCTCTCCTATTTTGAAAAACAAAAGACTGATGCAATATATTTCCAGTGTTGTCAAATATTTCAAATGAAGGATGAAAATGAATAATGTCTTCATGATATTTTATAAGAGTAAGTATATTTTCAAATTTATCATAAACAGGTAAACGTTGAACACATGCAAGCTCAGGGATCTGTTTATCATCCTTCTCTTCAATCATAGGTGGAAACACATCATAGGAAACCTCTTGAAAGAATCGAGGAAAATCTTCTTTTGCAACTATTTCTTCATGAAAAGCATCATTTTCATAGGTATCATATGCTGATGTGTACATTATTTCTTTGGCATCTGAATACTTAAAAGAAACAACTTGATCTTCATGAAAATTTGGAGCAACCTCAAAACTACTAGAGACATTCAGGTCAAGGACAAATGTGTCTATAGTGTTTCTATCGCCAACATCCTTATCATTAAAGTAATCAATAGACTCTTCTTTCGAAACTAAAGAAATAGAGAAGGTTTTACATGGGGATGATTCCTCCTCTACCTATTCAATAGTTTTTTCTAGTCCATCCTTATAACTAGAAGAATTACTAAATGAATGTTGGATGTAGAATTCAAATTCTTTACAACAGTTTTCAAAAAGAAGATCAACTGGATAAAATATTCTGAAATGATGATGAAACATTGTATGAAACTCTTGTAATGATGAAATACATGAGGGAGAAATAGATCTATACCATCCTCGAGTGTCTCCTTCTAGTGAATACATGAACATTTTCATGAGCACATCCTCGTAATGTATATCATAATTGATCCATACATTGATGAAACATAATGAGGTGTTGTGCGGGATTATCCTCCTTCCTTTCTCTGAATATAGGTAGAAAATCTCCCCATTCCGATATATGAGGTACTCGATGTTGGAAACCAGGAACTACAGAAACCTTAAGAGGTGCAAACATCTAAGACAAAACAACAAAAAATGCCTTTAAAATTATGAAAAATTGGAGTCTCCACTGTATCAGTCCTTCACAGAGTCACTAGGTGAATGATGCAGTCTATATTGTGTTAACATCTTTTTTTCACCGTCAAAGACTGGATCTAAGATTTGTTGTTCTCTGAGGGAAAATATTCAACTTCGTCCTTGATAATGACACCAAAAATGTTAGCACTAGAAGTTGTTCTTAGACTACTTTAAGAAAAAGCCTAATACCCATCAAAATTTTAATAACTAAATCAATTTTATGGTTGGTGGATTAGCAAGAAAGAATAATAAAGAGAGAAACAAACTGTCTGCAGAGACATTCCATTGGGCATGGAGTCATAACATTCTACATATCAGAGGAAATCAAGTTGCCTAATAGAAAAAAGGGATATATAATGATGAAAAAAAGAATGAAGTAGATAACATTAAGAAGAAATATTCATCAAGCAATGATCCTCTTTGCAAAATGAATAAAAATAATACTTGAACAAAAATCATGAAAGAAGGAAATCACTACAAATCCTTTGTAGCTCATGAATACCCTACCTATGAACAAACATTGATCCTCAATGTATTAAATTCATTCAATCAAGATGAAAATGTAAAATGAAAAACAAATAAAACACAATCTGATAGTAACAACTCTCATGAATCTCTAATGGCATAAATGTTACATTCTAATATGCCCAACAGACTTACAAATCAACATACACAACTAAACTGCCTCAAGCTCTCCCCTAACTCTCTCCAGTCCCTATTTGGGTTCCTCTCACTCATTAAATAGAAAATTGCATCAATAATATCTCTAGGAGGTTGCAGCGTACTCCATGCATTGGATTCTATGCCTTAGAGATATGTGGCAAACAAAAAATCCAACTAATTCCTTGATTCCTGGAAACTGTCTTTTAGAATAAATGCAACTGTAGCCAGCTCATTGCATGGAGATTTAATGGAGTTGAATCTTAGGTACATGTGTCCCTTGTTGTGTAAATGATCTTTGAGAACCCATTCGAACCTCCTTATACATGTGGCAGCCCTCCTACAACTTGGATTTATTAGACTGTTAGAGTTTGCAGTGCAATTTCAGGATTTGCTGCAAACTTTCCTGTAGGTGATGAGTTCAACTTTTCTCCCAAATGCCAAATAGGGTTAGTTTGATTTTTGGTTTGAAAGTCAATGATATTATGATTCATCTCTAAAACAAATTTCATAAGAACCTAGGTCGTAATTTAAAATTTATGATGAAAATACAAGTTTGTTGTGTACCAATGCCCAGTCGAGTTTGCATCACACAGTCGAGTTTGTAGCGCGCAGTCGAGTTTGCAACGCACAATTGAATTTGTAGCACAAAGATGTGTTTGTAGCGTGCAATGAATTTTGTATCACACAATTGAGTTTGTAGCATGCAACGAAGTTTGCAATGCGTAGTTGAATTTTCAATGCGCAGTTGAGTTTGCAACACGTAGTGAAGTTTGCAGCACACAATTGCAAATGGAAATGAAGATAGGAAATGATAAATATTCCTTTTGAAACTGAACCTTGGAGATGTTGGATGAGGCCAGATGCTAAAAGAAATATTGGTGCTAACAATATCTTTCCACTGGAATAACACTTCCTTGATGGTGTGTTGACGAAGAAGACCCTCACGTTGGTCTAAAAATGCTTGTGGATACAACCAAATGGAGCCTTCTTCATCCAACTCAGGAAGGATCGTATGATTTTGGAACTCAGTTCCAATCACCTTCTTTAAGAAGGAGACATGAAAAAAATGATGGAGCTTAGAATGACTAGGAAACGCTAATTGATAGGCCACCTAACCCATGCGCTTGAGAACTATATAAGTACCATAAAATTTGGACCCCAATTTATGACAATGGTCAGCCTTGAGGGAAGTTTGCTTATAAGGTTGAAGTTGAAGAAACACATGGTCTCCCTCAGAAAATTGACGTTCAGAGCGACCTTGGCCTACTTATTGCTTCATGAGATTTTGAGCCATGACCAAATTATCTTTGAGGGTATGGAGAATAACCTATCGAACTATAAGATTTTGGTCAATTAGTTGGATCTTCGAGACAACTGACATGTATTAGAGAAATGAAGGTGGATGTTTTCCATATAATGCTTCAAAAGGAATCATGCGAGTAGTTGTATGGTAATAAGTGTTGTACCACAATTTATTAGTGGTAACCATTGAGCCCACTGATTTTTCCTTTCAGATGAAAAACACCTCAAATATGTTTCCAAACACTTGTTGACAACTTTAGCTTAACCATCAGTCTGGGGATGATAGGAGATGCTGAGATGCAATTGGGTGCCTTGTAGCCTAAACAATTCTTGCCAAAAATTACTAGTGAAAGTGGGATCTCGATTAGAAACAATAGAATGAGGCATGCCATGAAGCTTGAAGACATGATCCATGAAAATTTGAGCCACAGTGGAGGCAGTAAATGGGTGTTGAAGAGCATAGACATGAGAATACTTGGAAAGATGATAAACTACCACCATGATGACTTACTTATTTCCCGATATAGGTAAGCCAACAATAAAATCCATATATATATCCCTTCAAATAGCGGGTAGAATTAGAAGCGGTTCTAGTGTGCCAAGGGATTTGACTGTTTCACCCTTCCTGCGTTGAAAAAAATCACATACCACCAAAAAAGTGTGAACGTCTTGTTTCATACCATCCCAGAAAAAAAAAAACATTTGACCCGGTCATAGGTTTTGGTAAACCCTGAGTACCTAGTTGTCGGTGTAGCATGAAGCTCAGAAAGAACCGTGAATTTAAGTTTTGATTGTTTACTTAAATATAGATGGAATTTTTAGATAAGCTCATCATTATGCCAAGAGTACCCTTCGAAACTGGAGAATTAGCTTGCAATTATTGGATTAGACGTGAAATTTTGGGTTCTTGTAGCCATTCTTGGTGAACAGCTTGGAGCCAATTTGGTACAATGAAGGAGAGGGAAAAAATGGATCCTTCATCTTCATTTTTTCTTGAAAGAGCATTAGAAACTACATTTTGTTTTCTTTCCTATAAATGATCTCATAATCATATCCAAATAGCTTAGTCACCCATTTTTGTTGCTTTGGATGTTGTGTCATTTTCGTCACTCGAATGAGCAAAAGAAGGGCACTTGCAAGTCTAGTTGGGCCTGCTAGATAGGACAAGGGTTAGTGTATGAATTAAATGATTCAATCACATGAAATAAACAAACAACTAAGCTAACAACAACTAAAGAAATAAAACTAAAATGCATGAGGAAATTAGAGCCAAAATCAATCAAACAAATGACCAATGATCATGCCACCATGAAGAAGTGTATTAGTGGGAAAACACTACAGATAAAGGGAGAATTATTGATCCCCTCTTCCTCCTTGGGAGGGCTCTTTATTCCCCTATGTGAGAGCTCTTGTTACAAATGGTAAAATAGAAAGAAAATGGTGAAGAAATCTAAGCTTATTCCTTCAAGAGGTGAGGTGAATATCTTATTGAGATGATGCTAGTATGCTCCAAGAAGAAAAGAGTTTTATTTTTAGGAGAATAGAGGCATCATAACAATACAATGAGATTCTTGAACTCTTAGTGCACCCACGGCCTCTTTTATAGCAAATATTTGAGGCAATATCCAACCGGTCTTTAGTGTGAACAAGGGGCCCTTTAGGGAACCCTTAGGTCTTTGACCATCCCCCTATTCATATTCATCTCGGATTTGAGGGTCAAATCAAGTTGGGAGCTGGTCCATAAGTGGGTGAGTGGACAACAAGAACCATAAATGTGTTGTTCACAGGAGTGTGTAGATTTTCTCGTACATAGTTGCGCATCAGGTGCATGTGTGCTTTTCTAGTTTTTTTGGCCTGCGCACATGTGTGTGCTTCCTTTAGTGTTTCGGCACATGTCAAATTTATGACCAGTTGTATAGTTTGTGCCTTTTGGAAATGAATTTTTGGGGCTGTAGGTGAACCAATAGGTGTTTGGAGATGCTGGATTCCTGCACACATTAAAATCGAATACTCGACATGAAAAATATCTGAATATAAAGAACATATAACAATTATTTGATAATTTTGAACATGAGCATGTGTACCTAAGTGTGATGTGAAAAAATTCTCCCCCGGGGCCGGATGTGAATGGTGGCCTGGGTAATTTGATTATGTAGGTAGCGGTATCCTAATCTTGTGGATGAAGATAGATTGAAAAATAGAGACTCTGAGCTCTCGTAACTAAGCATGGAAGTTTAGCAAAAGGGACTATATATAGTTGTGGGGCCCACAATGCCACCTCATTTGTAACTACTGCGATAGTGAGTTGATGAGAGGAGATTTGGAGATTACGGGGGTTATATCTGACCGATCCAGGATTTTTGAGAGCCAAGTTAGTGGTCTCATCCTCCTGCATAGTATATAGGGTCTAATTTATGGGCAGGGTCATATGGATGGTTGTACTAGGGGTTTTTGTAGGGGTGGGCCCCTCAGTGCACAGGAGAAGGAATGATACCCGCACTGAGATGCACGTGCATAATTCCCTCTCGCACACATGATGTGTGACTATGTTAAAAACAATCATGCATGGGTCATGTGGGTTGGGTAAACAGGTGCACATTGAGTGCACACTTGTTTGATTTACAGCTGTGCATCGTGCGAAGTTGTTCCTTTGATAGTTGTGCATCAGTGCACAACTGTGTAGAGGACAGGTGTGCATGAATGCAGACCCGTGGGTGTGATAGATGTGCACATGTTTCTTCAATAGTTGAAAACCTATGTGAAGAACATGCACATATATGTGCACACCTATGGGGGTGACAACTGTGCACTTGAGGCAAAGCTAGAGGTTTTGAAAAAAATTGTATTTTTAAAGATTTTTCATTAATAAATGATGATAGTTGATCAAGTATTGTTTGTGTGAATGCATGTGATCATATTAGTATGTCATTCCACTGGAGAGAGAGGGACTGGGGACGCCTTAGGGAGGCGGTGAGAGATGATCCAGACATTTAGATACTATTGACAGCTTGTGGGTTGCTTAAGTTCTTCGAATCCCGATTGATACGGGCACAGGAGTACCTTCTGTAGTATCTGATTTCTATGTGGAGTACTGATGTTCAATGCTTCATTGTATAGGGGGAGAAATTGACATTCTCAATGATGGAGGATGTCTATTTCTTGACGAGGCTTCCTTTTCAAAGAATGGCCCTACCTGTTGATACCCAATAACCAGGGGATGTACACTTGGCAGATGTGGCACAAAAGTATTGTTCGGGACCAAACATTATGTCGGGTTCGGTTGTCTGCATTGAGGCGATGGATGATATATTGCATCAGTGCATCAAGGAAATGATTGTGAGGATCTAAAGATCCTTAGCAACTCAGTGGATTGATGGTGGTCAACTGAGTATTATGCAGAGAGTGTTGGATGGAGATCTTTTCTCCTGAGGCTTGATGTTGCATACCAAGATGATTGGGAAAATTAACCGATGTCGGACTTCCAACTCTTGTGACTTTACCTTTAGATTGATCTTGGTGGCATGGTTTTTGGATAGGGTGCCCATGTTGCACCCTAGAGTGTTTTTGTCAGTGGCTGAGGCATGAGAGCCACGACTGATGTAGTGGGCATCAATTTTGGTACTTCATGGAGGTGGGGAGGGTGGCCACTATTTTATCGCCACCTTGGCACGTGTGTGGTGCCAGATGCCACAGATTATACTGTAGTTCCCGTATGGTGGGATGGACTTCTAGCATGATCCGAATATGGTGTTGCCTCCTGGGGAGGATTGGGACTAGAGAGTTATGTTGTTTGTACTTTATGTTTTGTAATTTTGATAGTATATCATATTTTTATATGTATGGATGTTGATGTTATCTTTTTTTATTTTTTTGTATATGTGGGGCCGCGAGGTTGAGAGGCAGAGTTGGTTAGAGAGTTAGCTCGTCAAAGGCCATTGAGACTATCGCAGGTAGAGACATAGGTGCAAGAGCGATGCTAAAGGGACAAGGTTGGTGCGAGACCAACAGATGATCTCAAAGCCAGTAGAAGGCATAGATTTAGAGGATTTTTGACGGTGGTTAGAGGTGGTGCTACTAGGTGTGTCCGGGGGCATGTGGTCTCATATCCAATATGAGAGAGTCTTGGAGCAGTGCGTGGGTGGCCCTGTATATTTTTGGACCCTGATTCATAGAGCAGTTATAGTGGGGGAAATAATGACTGGATGAATGCCCCCCAGACTTGGAGGACCCCAGCTGGTGGGGCACCTCCTACAAATAGAGGACCTGGTAGTGGTGCTTTGGAGGCACCATGAGTGCTGGCGTTGAATATTTTTTGTATTTATATAGGCCTATGATCCCATTTTGTATAGGGTAGTGTGACACCTATTTTGTACCTATAGGGGTGAGGGGGGCTCACCTGCCTATGGGTGATGTACATGTTGTACTTTTTTGTAAAAATTGATGACACATTGATTGGTACATATATATATCGATATACATGTTTTGGGATCTCTGTGATGCTTACATGTGATGATTTTTTGTTATGTTTTTATGATATCTAATCTATTTGTTGTGATAGACTTGTGATGGTTTATGTATGTGTGATGGTGTCTTGATGTGATAAATGCCAATCTAATACTATGTTATCCATGTTATCTACTATTTGATTGAATTTTAGTGGAACATGTGTAAATGTAATTGAATCAAAATTTTGAGATAAGAGTCTAACTTGTAGGTATTTGCGAAAGAGGCAAGGATCGCGGACACGGTACACATTGTTGAGCTACATGACGACAATCTAGGAATTTAATACGATGCTAAGGTGACGAATGTGGTGGTGACTAGCCTTGGTGAGGAGGCCAATGATGGCTGCATAATTTTCTTGGTTGTTGGTTTCTGAGCCAAAACATATGTCGTTGGAGTGGAGAAGCTCATGTGGGGGGGCATAAAGGGCCCAAGCGGCCGAAGTGAGATTCTATTTCCATCGGCTAGCTCCGTTAGCATAACCGATGTGGTAGGCCGATGGAGGAGGCATTTGTCAATAACACGAATGGTAGATCAAACATAAGGCATGGAGGGAACACAGGAAGACTAAAAAATCTACAAATGTGTACAAAAAAGAAAAAGTCTAGTGTAAAATGACTACTCATAGGCGTAAAACTTCTTTAAGTACAACCCATTGATGGGTTCTTTGAGAGGATAGCCTTCTCAAGAGGCTAGGATGTATGTTCCTTTAGTGAGGCAGTGTTGTATGATGTAGGGTCCATGCCATAATGACTAGAATTTCCCATGACCGAGAGTATCATGAGTGATATTGTAGGCAAGGACGAGATCTCCTTCGTTAAATGAGCGAAGGTTGACATGGCAGTTAAAGGTGGCCTTCAACCATTTTTTAACTTCCTCATTGTTCTGTAAGGAAGACCGATGATATTCATCCAACAAATCTAAGTTCAACAAGCACTTCTCCATTGGAGCAGTGTCAGGTAAAATCTCGATGGTGGTACGTAAAGTGGGAATTTCACACTCAATGGGGAGGGTGGACTCAAAACCATGAACAATATGGAATAGTGTAAAAATGGTGCCATTTTAGACTATCGTGCGATAAGTCCATAATGCTGAAAACAACATATGATGCCAGTTGGTATTATGTTTGTTGACAGTTCCTTGTAACATGGTTTTAAGGACTTTGTTAACAGTCTCGATCTGTCCATTGGAATGAGGGTAGTATGGGGAGGAAAACTCGTGGGAGAAGCCTAACCTTGAGGAGATTTCGACGAATATCTCATTCTCAAAGTGTTTCCCATGATTGGAGACTGATTGTAGTGGAACTCTGAAATGGGTAATGACGTGGTTGAAGAAAAAGCCCACTGTTGTGTCAGCGGTGTTGTTGAAGGTGGGTATGACTTTAGCCCATTTGGTAAAGTAATCCACTTCCATGAAAATATACCTTTGTCCATTACTATATGGAGGGTTGCAAGTCATGAAGTCAATGCCCCATTTGTAGAAGGGGCCGACAATGATGACTGGATGTATAAGAGCGACTAGCGCTCGTGCTTTGTTTGTATAAATCTGGCATTTTTCGCATCTCTTGATAGCATGTATGCATGCATGAAACAATGTGGGCCAGAAGTATCCCACTCAAATGATTTTTTGGGTGGTGGACATCCCAAAGAGGTGGCCACCACAGGCACCACTATGGAAATCGTTCAAGACTGTGTCTGCTTTGTCGATGGTCAAACATCAACATAGTACAGTGTCAACCCCACGTCGATACAAGATGTCATCGATGAGGAGGTATCGAGGGGCCAAATGGCGAATGCACCGACGATCGTATCGAGAGAGACGAGCCCCAAGCTTCTGTGTCCTAAGGTATACAAGTAGGTCACCATACCAAGGGTCCTATGATGGGATGTATAAGAGGTGTTCGTCGGGGAAATCTGTATTGACGGGTGAACTTGTAGCGTATGAGTCAAACATCGTGATGAGTTCAGTGAGAACAAGGGATTTCTTTCTTTTGGGAGTGGAAAACTATAGGTCGTATTCCTGAAGGATGACGATCCATCGGGAAAATTTACCATTAATTTGTCATCAACTAAGAAAGTACTGCATGGGGTTGGAATATTCCATGACTTTGGTAGTGTGAAGAAAGATATAATGATGCAGTTTCTAGACTATGAGGACAACTGCAAGGGAGAGTTTCTCCTCATGATTCTATTTCAGGGGTGGTCCTGAAATATTTTTACTAATGTAGTAAATAACATGCTTGCAACCATCATTCTCTAGTTGGACAAGAAGTCTTGCTACTGATATGGTGGAGGCCGATAAGTAGAGGATGCATTCGCAATCATAGTCGGGTGGAATAATCAAATGGGCATTGGAGAGAGCCTCTTTTAAATCATCAAAATCGGTTTTGGCATGTGAATCTAATCGAAATGGGATATCATGACTTATTAAACGAAGGAAACCATGCACACGAGTGGCATAATCTAGGACAAAGCATCGTAAAAAGTTGGCTTTGTCGTGTAGTCTCTGCAGTTGGTGCAAATTACTAGGTGGTGGAATTTATGTGATAGCTTGGACCTTGAGGGGGTCCATAGTGATGCCATGTTGGGAAACAATGATCTCAAGGAGGTTTCCAACGGTGACGCAATATACACACTTGAGGGGGTTCAAGTGGATATTGTAATGGCGACACCATTGAAAGACAACTTGTAAGTCATCTAGATGTTGGGTTTGTTTCTTGGATCGAGCAGTGAGGTCATCCAAGTAAGTAAGAATGATGCGGGTGAGATCATGGAAAAAATAATTCATGGCTCGTTGGAATGTCACACCTGTGTTCTTGAGTCCAAAATGCATGACACAATAAGAAAAAGTACCCCATGGGGTGGTAAATGCAGTTTTGTAATGATCTACTGAATGGATTTGGATTTGATTGTAGCTAGAGAAACCATCCATGAAGGATAGAGACTCGTGGCCTACATAATCATTGATAATTTGGTCGATGAAAGGTGTGAGGAAGTTGTCTTTGAGACAAGCATGATTGAGATCGTGAAATTCAGTGCAGAAGTGAATAGTGCCCTGGTGTTTGTTAATCGGGACGAGGTTGGACACCCATGACATATACGTGATGGGGTATATGAACCTTGCAGTGTGTAGTTTGTCAATTTTGGATTTGATAGTTGCTACTTTGGATGGGTGCAGTGGGAATTGCTTTTGACGTATTGGGGCGACATCTGGCCATGTGTCGATGCGGTGTTCGATGATAAATGGATAGAGGATAGGCATATTGGTATAGGACTAGGTAAAAATATCCCAGTATTCCTAAAAGAGAGATTTGTAAGCTGTGAGTTCTTTAGGAAAGCATGCGGCGCCAATGGTGATTTCCTTTGTGATTCTTGGTTTGATAGAAATGTCAATTTTGACACTGGGGGAAATTTTGACCATGTTTCCTTCTTCAAAAGAATCAGGGGTAGGGATAGGGTTGTTGAACCAATCTATATGCCCATATGAAATAAAATCCTTTGTTTCGATTGCACATATTAAGTCTTGGCTAGGCGGGTCAAAGGCTTCCTATGAGAGAAAGAGCGCTTTGTGATGGAGCTCATTCCATTGTCAATCAAGGGTAGTTAGTTCCTCCAGTATATCTTCGTCGTAGTGGAAAATGAGAGAGTATAGGGGATATGGGGAAGTAACATTGGTGACTATCACCATGTGTTTGTCTTCAGGTGGTGAAGATGTAGAGGGGGTATTGCAACTATGGTGCGATGGTGTGCTTGACATAAACCAAATGTTGAGACACTTTGGGTTGTAGACTATGGTTGGGGGTAATATTTCCTGAGGGAAATGAACTGGAGAATTGGGGGGATTTGGGGGAAAATCCTCAGACAGTATATTCATGAACTAGAGAGGGATGGGAAGTGACTCAGGTTTAGGGGAGGTGATGTGATTAGTATCTGAAGAAGGAATTGGGGAAATCACTTGTACCACAGGAAGTGAGGTGATTGGTGGATTTTGAATAAGGGTCATTTGACGATGCCTATATTCAATGATCAAGGGACACTGGTATGCAAAGTGATCAAGTGAGTCACAAGAGAGCAAGGGAACCTCGTTCATTCATTGACTGAGGTTGTGACATAATGGATGTCAATGACATGGGTCTTGATGACATGGGTGGAGAGGGGTCTTGTTGAAATATTTGGTGTACTTCCATTAGTGTCTATCAAAATTGACGTAGAGTGGGGAAATGATGAGTGTAGTGGCCATATTCTGAATAGATGGAACATGCGAATTTGGTTCACAACCCTTTACTTCCTGTAGTAGGGGATGTTGTGGTAGTACTAGGTGGGCTTAGTGAAGTGACGAGCGATGTGGTTGCTCGAAGGAGTTGGATCAAATTGCATAACTCAGGGAGAGAGGGACATCTATTTGTGGGGTGTCCCTCTTTCTCAAAAAGTGCACAAGGAGGTTGAACTTGGGGGGGAAGTGGAGCGGTGGGCTCTTTCTTCTTTCGTTTGCCCGTAGCCATCATGGTGGTCCTAGTAGGTGGGGGTTGAGGGAGGTGTGGATGAAGTTAGTAAGGAATCTCCATCATGATTCCCTCTATTTAGGGAGGGAGAGATGGTTGTTGTGGGGTATTCTACCCTACGGACTAACAAGCTAGGGTTCTAAACTTGTACACAGATCATGACCCTCAAGACTTAACTTTTAACCTTTTACCCAAAATCTCAACCCCTTTTCTCATGCAAACATGGGAAGAATAAACTAACCTTTTTATCGACGGTTGAAGTAGATCCTCCGTTGAGCCTTTATCTCTTTGCTTCTGCTGCTCCTTCCACAAAGATTTCCTGCAATCAAGACAAGACTACACATGTATGCTATTGATATACTAGGGGGTTAGAGATAAAACACAGATCAAATAACATAGATAAGACTCATGTATTCGGGACGGGAAAAGTATCTTTTTCATTAATCTCAATATGAATCAACTTACAATGATTTCTGAGATCGACCACCGTTCCTCGATCCTGATCCTGTGATCCTCCTCTTCCTTTTTTCCTCCAACTGCTGTTGCTTGAGTTTCTCCTGAAGCTTGAGGCAAGGCTACAGGGTTGGGACAAAAATGACTTGGCAATTTGGCAGAGTTTCTTTGCTATGATTTTTTTCCTCTTTAATAGTACCCTTACCCCTCCTTTTATAGGCTAGAAGGAGCTAGGGTTTTTGGCGAACTCTCGGCCATGCATGGCTAAGAGTTCCAATTAACTGACAAAAAGCCTCATGTCCTGGCAGAAACTTTCCTGATTTTTTGCTTTGTTAGGTACCCGCAGTCTGTAGTGGGTTAGCCCGCGGATACCCGTGTGCAGTAGAAGGTCAGCAAGCGGTCCCCCGCGCCCAGTGAGAGGTTAGGGCGCGGGTTGCTTGTTTTAAGTGGTTTTTCAAGGTTTTATTCAGCATGGCTTTGGCTAGGAAGAGGCATGAGTTGGCCTGATGCCAGGTAAAC
>ML787073.1:605437-650384 GCA_009831015.1 Picea engelmannii
GAGTGCGTTGAAACAATCGCAATTGTACGGAGTCATCTTTCAGTGAGTTAGATGAACACCACAAGTGGAAAGTGGTCACGTGATCACCCGGATCTTCATTGGGTTTGGCTTCGAACTTTGGGATGTCCGAAGGCAACTTCGTCGGCATAGGAGGCCAATGCGGATCGTGACAGATAGGATCATTCAACAACCGTGTTAAATCCGGAAAGTGTAACATTGCCAAGAAAGGTAGTTTAGGCTGCTGCTGATAGCCGGGATAAAAGGGTCCTGGGGTTTGATTGGCACTAGGTTGCCAAGAAAAGTTTTGTTGCTGGCCAGGGTTTTGGTAGAAACCTTGGCCTTGACCAGCGTAAGGGTTTTTCATTTGAGGAGACATCATTTGCTGATTCCCCATGAAGGACATAGGATGTTGGGCGTTCATCATATTTGAGGGACTTTGGGAAGGATTCCCCCATGCCGGTCCTGTGGGAAGAGGTATAGAGGCATGTTCGGGGTTCCATTGGCTGTGGAAAGAACTGCCCCAGAATGACATTCCGGATGATGGAACGGATCCTTGTGCTGAGTTCCCAAGTCCTAGTATATGTGCCCCCAGCGCAGGAATAGTACCCTGCGCTGGATTCGACTGTCCAAAGATGGGTGTGCCCCCAGATGGGAAAGCAGCCTGTGTGAGTGTGTTTTTACCAAATGCCCCATTCCAGACAAACGGTGACGAACCTACCAGCAGAGTTTGCGCAGGTTGTCCTTGACTCCCAGCTCCAAGTGAACTTATGTGTGCGAGCTGTCCGGCGGTCTGCTGATGCGGACCACCGAGCGACGGGGACGAAGGAGGAATATGACCCCCAACGTAAGGAAAAGCATTGAAAGGGGCAGGAATGCCCCTAGGTTGACCTTGCAAGGGAGCGTTAGAGCTCCCTGCCCCCAGACCCAAAGTCTGTGAAATGGAAGAAGTGAGTGCAGGGCTTGTTCCTGAACTAGGCATACTGTATGAAAACGGAGTGCCTGTCGCACTAGGTGTGTAAAGTGGTGTGGCCGCCGCGATAGTTGGGGTCGGTCCACTTTGCGACGTAGTTGCAGCTGAGACCGTGGTGGCCCGGACCATCGACAAAGGCAAGTTAGGAGAAACTTCTCCCGTGGTGACAACAGTAATATGAATGGAAGAAGTCCCAGTGATTTGTTCCATAATTGGGTTAGGTGATAATAGGCGTTCACAAAATTGAATTGGCACAATAATATCCGGCCCAAAATCAGCGTCTAAGGTTTCAACCAATCCAAGATTGGTGGTCGATTCCTTGGGGGGTTGTTCGGGATTAAAAGCCCCGGTTGCTTCGAAAGACCCCAGATGGTCTAGCTTCCGCCTCAAGGGTGGCGGGGGTGGCTCCAGTATAACCGGCGGCAGGCCCAGAAGCCTTCATGACCGACGGAGCTCTGAATCCTCCACTGTGTGAGAGGATTCATGACACGCTAAGGTATTCTACATGAACAAACAGTAACACGCACTAAAAGAAAGCCCCTAGAAGATAAATCAAGCAAACACTATATTAGTAGGAAGAACAGTTACCACAACCAACACTAGAGTACCTTACCGGTGCAAGTGCAACTCGAATACGGAAGCACCCTCCGGGTCTACTCTGCAAAGCGTTGGTCCGAAGTCCATCCTAGGTACCGCTGTATACCCCCGCAGTCACCTGTGTATGTTCCTAGAAAAGATAGGAAACTAGTTTGCCAGCACGTGAACAACTATCAGGCAGGTATAGTCGACAGTCCGAAGACCACAATGAGCAGGGTATCAAGCCCGAAACCTGTCAAGGGTATCGAGAGCAAGTGTTCCGGAAGATGACTGAGGAACTCGAACGGATTCGAGACCCACGAAGCTCTGTGGCAAATGCTAACGACAGAATCCCTTAACATATCCTCTATATGTGTTCTCCACAACGCTCTGTCCAGCTTTGGAGGGGTTATCTTCGCTGCCTTTCCTTACGCGACCTCATGTTTAGCCCCTGTGTTAGAGGGGGGTCCTGAATAACTTTCCGTAACTGGACCTCTACACTCCCTAAATGACAGACTCCAATGTTTAGTTTAGGTGTCCTTGGAGAATTAACTCTCCAACCTATTCCAAGGCCCTAGTCCAAAGCTAGTGAATGCACCCTATAAACAAAAAAGTCTACTTGATTTTATTGAGCATTGCTTTTAATGGGATTTTTAAATCTCAAGGTGCGGAAGTGAAACTGATGGTGTGTAAAACAGACTCAAAGAAAAATGCACAGAAATGCTTGGAAACAAACTTTTTCTAAAATGCAAAACCATCAACTTTTCAATGAAAAGACTTCTTTTCTTTTTCAAATTTACTAAGATTTTATGCCGTAAATGAAGATAACTTTCACTCAGATCTGCGAGCTACTTATACTAGACATGCACTACAAAAACTTATGCAAAAAGACTTCTTTCCTAGCCACTGATGCAACAACTCAATCTTCAAATCAAGGAGAAAATGAAGGAATTTTTTTTTTATTATTTCATTGTAAAACAACACAACAAGGGAAAATGATGACAAGATAAAAACCAAGAGAATGAAAAGAAAACTCTGGCTTAAAGCGCAGATCACAAATAGAATCAGAGCACAAAAATGCTGAAAAGCAATCAAAACAACACTGATTTGAACTCTTGCCTAAAAACCATGAAATGAATATTTTTTCTCTTTTGTCTTTTCTATCAAAAAATCAAATAACAAGCACAAGCTAAGGGAGGAGTGCCCTAACATGCTGACTGTGCAGCCCCAGACTCTAAACCCCTGAGAGGATCTCTTCTCACCACAGGAGGGGATGACTGCCCCACCCAAGCTGAAAAGCTACCTAACAGACCCGCGACTGTCACCAAGACAGCCTGCGTGTACACACGTGCTGAACTACTACAGAGCTCGGGTACCCACGTGCTAAACCTAAGCAGGCCGCGAGTATGTTTAAACACTAAGAAAAATTCACACACAGACATTCTAGTCCTGAAAAAGGCTTCTGGTACTGAAAACCAGAGTCTCTGACAGGCTGAGATGCTATCACTTTAACAGAAAAGGCAATTTTGCAAAAAAGAAAAACCAATGTGAAGAAACACACAACAAGAAAGACTGAAACACAAGACAATAAACCAATCAAGACCCAGACAAGATCCAGAAAGCCCCCTGAGAAGATAAAATTCTGACAGGGAAGAGGAGACTGCCTCTCTAGCTTCCTGAAAGCTACACGCTACTGAAACTACTATAGCCCGCGGATACCCGCGTGCTATAGACAGTTAGGGCGCGGGTTACCCACGTGCAGGCCTCTTGCAGGCCGCGGGTACCTCTGTGTGTCCCAAGAATGAATGTCAAGCGTCAGTCAAGGAAAATTGGTATTGATAACCAGGTTCCCTGCTAGCATTGACTAACAGAAAACAAAAAACAACAAAGAAACAGAAACTTAATTCTTTGAACTACCAAAAAGATCTTTAACCAAATCCGGAAACCCTAAGAGTAAGAATATCCCCAGTGGAGTCGCCAATTCTTTTGTGGGGTATTCTACCGTACGGACTAACAAGCTAGGGTTCTAAACTTGTACGCAGATCATGACCCTCAAGACTTAACTTTTAACCTTCTACCCAAAATCTCAACCCCTTTTCTCATGCAAACATGGGAAGAATAAACTAACTTTTTTATCGACGGTTGAAGTAGATCCTCCGTTGAGCCTTTATCTCTTTGCTGCTGCTGCTCCTTCCACAAAGCTTTCCTACAATCAAGACAAGACTACACATGTATGCTATTGATATACTAGGGGGTTAGAGATAAAACACAAATCAAATAACATAGATAAGACTCATGTATTCGGGATGGGAAAAGTATCTTTTTCATTAATCTCAATATGAATCAACTTACAATGATTTCTGAGATCGGCCACCATTCCTCGATCCTGATCCTGGGCTCCTCCTCTTCCTTTTTTCCTCCAACTGTTGTTGCTTTAGTTTCTCCTGAAGCTTGAGGCAAGGCTACAGGGTTGGGACAAAAATGACTTGGCAATTTGGCAGAGTTTCTTTGCTATGATTTTTTTCCTCTTTAATAGTACCCTTACCCCTCCTTTTATAGGCTAGAAGGAGCTAGGGTTTTTGGTGAAATCTCGGCCATGCATGGATAAGAGTTCCAGTTAACTGACAAAAAGCCTCGTGTCCCGGCAGAAACTTTCCTGATTTTTTTCTTTGTTAGGTACCCGCGGTCTGTAGTGGGTTAGCCCGCAGATACCCGCGTGCAGTAGAAGGTCAGCAAGCGGTCCCCCGTGCCTAGTGAGAGGTTAGGACGCGGGTTGCTTGTTTTAAGTGGTTTTTCAAGGTTTTATTCAGCATGGCTTTGGCTAGGAAGAGGCATGAGTTGGCCTGATGCCAGGTAAACCTGTGTGGTGCGTTTTAGGGTTATAACAATGGTTGAGGAACCATCGTGGGTGGGTGCAGATACCATATTGGAATGGTAAGCACCATGTTGGGAAGGGTAAACGTTGTAGCTACCTGGAAAGATTGTACTCCCAGTAGGGGGTAGAAGAAGGGAATTTGAGTAATTTCTTGGGGGATTATCTCCCAAACTGGGATTTGAACCTAGGGGAGGGTGAAATCAGGGATGAGTGGTGTCATAGCATTCTCATGAGATTCCTGAGGTAAGGTTTCTTCCACTAGTGGGACATAAGGGAGTGGAGAAGCCTCTGTTGGAGGAATGGTATCTCCATTGTCAGTCCCATTGGAAGATATGACACACACTTATGCTGAGGGATGGATGAGCAGTGGTGCTCCGTGGTATACCCCCAAAAATTATGGGTCTTTTAAAATTTCGGGGGCCATCTCCATGACTGGGTATGCGTCGGAACTAGTGCGGACAAGAGGTAGGGTGTTATTGATGTTGGAGGACTGGTTGGGCTCATAATGTGAAACTGGGTTGATGGTGATGATTTTCCCATTGTGGGGGAACATCATCATTCAAAACAAATAAGAGGCCACTGCCTTCATAGCATACATGTAGCTACATTGAAACAAGATGTTATAATCAAACGGGGCGTCGATAACCTCAATGCTGATAAGGATAGTTTTTCCCTCGAGTTCAATGGGGAAATTTTGAAAAATACCTTCATGAGAGGATGGTCAACCATCATAAGCTCTTAAAGTGATGGAAAATGGTATTAGCTCATGGGAGCCAAGTTTTTTCCAGATAGTTTTGGACATGATGCATGTGGATGCACCTTCATCAATGATACATCGATGAACTGTGATGTTTCAAATTTTGACTAGTATCTGAAAATCAACCAAAGTAGAGAGATGAGGTTCCCCGCAATCTAGATCAAATGTGATGAGTCTAGTATCAGTAGGGTTGAATTCCCCCAAGACGGAAAGCAAGGATTTCTATTGAGTGGGACAGTTTTGGAGGACCTCCAAAACCAACATGGCTGCAGGAGATTACGCCAAGTCATCAACCAAAATGTAGTTGTGTGTTGTCCTGGCCTGAGGGTTGTTGACATTTTGTTGTAATGGGATGCAAGGAATATGAATGGGGGGTTTAGTGTTAGGCTATGGAATCATCAAGGGTTGTCTGACTGTAGCTAGAGCTACTTCCGAAGTGGTGGGGGTACCTTCAGGGGCTGCGCTGTATTGACGAATGCGGGTTTGTAGAAGAATTTCTTCTTCTCTAGTGAGGAGGATATTGTGATCCACTAGATTCCCAGTTTTTTGATACTGTCCCATCTATGGTGGGGCAGGATGCATCTCTTGCTGGGTATTCATCAGAGCTTGGTGTGGAATAGGGTTTTTCAACATAGTCAAGGGTGGTTGTTGCAAATACTATTGTGTGGCCTACTGAGGGGTAGGCGACGTTGGGGGATGTGGAACGTTCATGGAATCTTTCATTCATTTGAAGTCAACAATTTGGGGGATATGGTGAGTATAATGACCATGTTTTTATTTCACCCTTGGGGGTTCTAGTTACCCTAGTTCTAGTTTCCCCCAACATGTTGGTTTTGGGGGTTATTTCCCCCTGGTACTGGGTTATTATTGTTCTAATTTTTCCTTTCTTTTTGGTATTATTTGGATGATGGGTCAAATTGGCCATATTCAGTTGTTCAAAATTTTGAAATTGTTGAATGGGAGAGGGCTGAACAAATTTAACCCCAGTGTGTGGTTGTCCTTGTCAAGGAGCAATTGGCTGTGGAGGACCAAAAAATGGAAAATACCAATTATTTTGTGGCAATGATCCGTAGGGTGCATAGGAAGGCGTAGCGTTTTCACTAGTCCCTAGGTTATAAGCTAAGGTAGAGGGGGTATGAGAACTTGGTTGAATGGTCGGGCACATCATGGATGTCGGCACGGATCCACTCATGGGTGGAGGGGAGAAAATAAGGTATGGATGTTGATAATGGAGAGGAGGGTAATAAGGGGGTCCTCCATACGTCGGTGGATATTGGGGTGTACCATACATAGGTAGTGGTTGGATGTATGGATTGTGGTGTATTGTGGTACTAATCAATCCATCCTTTGAGTGAGACATCCCAGTTTTTTCCTAGCTAAATGGTATGGGTCTCGAGGCATTAGGTAGTACTGTGTATAAGTAACCCGACTGAGCATAAATGAGGTCATACTATTGAGCTTTGTTGATGGCTTCCTCTTCAATTTTGGGCAAGGTAGACGCCACATATTTGGCAAGGAGAGAGACGAGTGATTTGAGAAACCAATTGAGGCATTGTTCTTTGGTTGTTTCTTCTTTACATAAACCCTGTCACCGATGCCATTCATGAATGTGGTCAAATATATGTGTGGCTGAGGTTTGTTTAAAATCAAAGAGAAGTTCTAAACCATTGTCATGAAGAACTGGTAGTTGAAAGAAGGTCAAAAATGTTTTGGTCAAGGATTCAAAAGTCACATGGGACCCTAATTTTTTGTCTACATACCATTTGGTTGATGGACCTATGAGTGTGCGCTGAAATAACCTTAAACGGATGGAGTCGTCCATGATGTATTTTGAAGAGAACCATAAGTGGAAGGTCATGATATGGTTGGCGGGATCTTCTCCCTCCTTTCCTTCAAACTTGGGAATATCTGAAGGTAGTTTGGTAAGCATAGCAGGCCATTGGGGGTCATGCAATATAGGGTCGTTTATGCATTTACTCAAATCGGGTATGTTGAGGGAGGCCAAATATGGCATGTGGAGTCATAGTGGAGGATTATTTCCAACCATGGTCTGAGCAGGTTGTGTACTTGATCCTTGATGGGGGTTTAGTGGGGTTGTACCTCTCCCTTGAGAAGAAGTTTGGCCCCCACTTGCTTGTGAAGGAGAGCTAGTGGATGGTTGGACTTGGGAATTGGACCCAAGTAAAGTGGAACCAAGTAAAGTTGATCCAAAAATAGTATCACTCACAAGGGTGTGATATGGTTGAACCGATGAGTTGCTAAGATTAGGAACTCCTCCTAAGATAGGAGGGATATTTTGCAAGCATCTAGAATAATAGAGATTTTGTGGGTCCTCTATGATGTCTGACTAGAAAAATGAATGTGTGCCAATGGTGATGAGAGCAATAAATGAACAAGAGACTTGTATAATTTAGACCTTCACAATATATCTCACAATTGCATGTAATAAAAAGAGTGTCATACATAAATCAATTGAAAGGAAAGCATACATGTGGGTAGGTATATTTTGTCCGCGTGGGAGAACAAAGAAAACAAATGCTTGTGTCCTAAAAAGACGTAGCATCCTTCCTCTCAAATAGCACTGGACCTTCCAATAGCACTCAACAGTGGGGTGTGAAGCCATCGGAAGCAGAGCTAGTGAAGGATGAAGTAATCAGTTATAATGAGGGGTAGAGGGTGCATATCCTAAAAGAGTTGGCGATATTTTCCAATAGCCACAAGAAATACGATCAAGGTGCAATTGCAACCCACAATTTTCACCTGGGTAGATGTCCTAAATTTTGGCCACTAGGTACCTCGGTCAAAGTGCGACATTTAGATTTTCAGCCTCAGAAATGGGTCATGGGATGGATCCCTTCCAAGAGGTGGGTGCCTCAATGGGGGATGGACAGAACAACCGGACCTCGACCTTTGACCCTTCACAAGTATCTCCCTTCCTTATGTTGTTAGGAACACTTGACTTGGAGAATTTTAAAGTTTCCTATTTGTCAACTTCTAATGTTTGAAGATGTGAGAACCAGATAATGGGGAGTTTTTTGGATTCTTATCCCCGAGGTCCTACCTAGACTAAAACATTTTTTTTGTCACCTCTTGTGGAGGAAAACTTAGTGAGTTCATAGAAAAAATTTAGATGTGGTTGGTTGAGATATTGGGGGTGTGAACCAATATCGTTTGAATTAAGTGGGTGTGGATAATTTCTTCAAGAAATAGTTGGACATTTCAGAATCCCTTTGGAGGAGGCCTACTTCAACCTCCATGATTCGAGATGAAATTATGTGAGTGAGGAGTGACTTTTTGTGTGAGCAAGTGATAAAATGTGCCAAATTTTAATAAGTTAGGTGTCACCTTGCAACACGTGGACTTCCTGTGGTCCTTAAAAATCTTGATTATCTATCTTACTAGATGCCATTGGTACAACCTTGCAGAATTTTAAAGTCCCTAAAGAACTAGCATGTGGACATATGGATCCTTACCAATCTTTTAAACTCCCTAATGTGATTTAATCTAAGAAAGCTTCGCAAAAATACCCTATATTGAAAGCATGTGGTCATGTATGGGCCCGTTACTATAATCTTTAAACTCCCCTAGTGATGTAAACTAAGAAAGTAGCTTCAAGACTATCCTAACTTTGGAACATGGGGGCATGTATGGGCCCTTACAAGTTTTAAGATGTTTGAAAAAAAAGAAACTAAGAGGAGCCCTAGGGGGGCTTTGTCCTCTCCTAAATATTTTGTTAATCACTTTTCTAATTTTCAATATCGCTCTATGGTGCGAGAGAAGAGCATACTCAATGATTAAATCTTGATTTCTGGTCCCAATGCAAGTGTTTTTATATGTGATAGTAAATAATCTCAACTTAACTTTTACAATCAAAACAAGCCATACATGTGGAAAATCAAAGCAAAAGAGGAGAAATATGATTATTTTTAACCCTCTAAGTGCCTATGTTTTGAATAACCCTTCATGTGGAGAGGGAATATAAGTGTGGTGCATTTACAAATTGTATAGAAGCAATATTTTGAAGGCTAGGGAACTTCAAACCATCACAAAAAACTCTTACAATGTTGGAATTCTAGACAAATGCGTGGGTTACAATTCAGACAGAGGCATAGTGAGCGCACAATGCATAGAGAACCAGGGAAATTTTGGCACATTGTGCATAGATAGACGAAGTGCTTTTGGTGCACAATGCCCAAAATGCATGTTTGTGGGCTGAAATACCCACGTAAGTTTTGATACGCATCGGGGGGGTGGGAATTTTTAAGTGGAATTCTCCTCTTCCATCTCCAAACTCATCTCTTTATAGGTAAGGCTAGGCTGGTTATGATCCCTACAAGGAAAATGGGTCAAAAATAAGTGCTCAACAACCCAAATAGGGAGAAAATTGATACCTTATCCCCAGTATGGTCACCAATATGTTGTGTCCTTTTCATCACTCGAATGAGAAAAAGAAGGGCACTTGCAAGTCTAGTTGGGCCTACTAGAAAGGATAGAGGTTAGTGTATGAATCAAATGACTCAATCACATGAAATAAACAAACAACTAATCTAACAACAACTAAAGAAATAAAGCTAAAATGCATGAGGAAATTAGAACCAAAATCAATCAAACAAATGACCAATAATAATGCCACCAATGGAGAAGTGTATTAGTGGGAAAACACCACAGATAAAGGGATACTTATGGATCCCCTCTTCCTCCTTGGGAGGGCTCTTGAGTCCTCTATGTGAGAGATCTTCTTACAAATGGTAAACTAGAAAGAAAATGGTGAAGAAATCTAAGCTTATTCCCTCAAGAGGTGAGGTGAATAGCTTATTGAGATTATGCTAGTATGCTCCAAGAAGAATAGAGGTTTATTTGTAGAAGAATAGAGGTAGCATAACAATACAATGATATTCTTGAATTCTTAGTGTACCCATGGCCTCTTTTTCTAGAAAATCTTTGAGGCAATATCCAACAGGTCTTTAGTGTGAACAAGGGGCCCTTTAGGGCACCCTTAGGTCTTTGACCAGACCCCCATTCAGATTCAACTCAGATTTGAGGGTCAAATCAACTTGGGAGATGGTACAGAAGTGGGTGAGGGGCCGACAAGAACCATAAATGTGTCATTCACATGAGTGCGTGACTTTTCTCGTACACAGTCGCGCATCAGGCGCATGTTCGATTTTCCATTTTTTTGGCCTGTGCATGTGTGTGCGCTTCCTTTAGTGTTTCGACACATGTCAATTTTTTGACCAGTTGTATAGTTTGTGCCTTTTGGAAATGCATTTTTGGTGTTGTAGGTGAACTAATAGGTGTTTGGAGATGTTAGATTCCTGTAACCATTTGCAAATGAAATTTCAGTGATAACACCGGGGATGAAGGACATTGCCCCATAAAATACTTGAGTATTTGATGATCTGTCTTAATTCGGAAGCGTTTCCCCAATAGATAAGGGATCCAGAGATCCACTGCATGCAAAATAGCCATCATTTCCTTTTCATAGATTGATTGGCCCAAATTTTACTTTGAAATTTATTTGCTGGTAAAGGCCAAAGGCTAGCCATATTGCATAAGGATTGCTCCAATTCCTCTTCTTGAAGCATCACATTCCAGGAAAAAGGTCTTTGTGAAATCAATAAGGGCCAGGATAGGAGTGGTGCACATAGCCTCCTTCAAGGATTGAAAGGCCTGATCAGCTGCAAGATTCCAAGTGAACGAATTATTTTTAAGGAGAGCAGTGAGAGACACCACAATCTTTCCATAATTCTTAAAAAACTTACGAAAACCACACAATCTTTTGAGAGTCTTTGGGTGAGTCCAATCCAGCATAGCTTCAATCTTCTTAGGATCCACCCTGACACTTACCTTGCAAACAATATGACCCAAGTACTCGACTTTCAAGGCTCCAAAAGAACATTTAGATTGTTTGAGGAAAAATTGGTGTTGAGAGAGTAGATTGAGAAATCGATCCACATGAGAAATATGGGCTATCCAGGTTTTACTATAGATGAGAATATCATCAAAGAAAACTAACACAAAATGATGGAGAAAAGGACAAAAGACACAATTCATAAGGCTTTGGAAAGTGGAGGGAGCATTACACAAGCCAAAGGGCATGATCTGAAAATGAAAAGGTTTGTGTATACAAATTGGCAAGTGAAATATGTATGTGTCTTAGAAAATTGGATCAAGTTGCAAGCACATAAACTTAATGAGTTTTTTTACTTAAAATAAATAGCATAAACAAACATAAACAACTAAAAAAAATAAGCACATAACACAACAAAATGATAAAGGAGTTCACCCCTCTCTTGGGATACATCTCCTGGTCCATCTTCGAATGGATCATTTTAATTGTATTCTCAAAGTGTTAAAATCAATGATTTGCAATGCTCCGAATGCAAAATAGATTTCTCCAATGGCTCCAGAATTTCCAAAAACCCCTAGTTGGGCTCTTCTTGAACCTGGTTTGGCCAAGAATTGAGAAAAATACACTTCCTGGAAGTTTTTCCCAATAACTTGATGTACCTTCTCGCCAAAACACACCTCTATGTGACTGAACTTGGCTTTGTGTGTTTTCTCATGCCTAAACCCAGCATGCACATCATTCTACAATTCAGGTAAATTTATCGCAATGTTAGGGGGGATAAGCATATTTATCGGTGGAGGTTTTGGTCATGTGGCCCCATGTGGTCAAGTGTCGACCTATAAATTTTCACCCATTCGAATTGACCATTGGTTCCCATGCTTTGGTCATATGGAGGTATGGTGTAGTGACTGTGGGATGGGGATAATCTCTAATCTTTTTTCCGCCCACTCTAACCAAGGTTCAACTTTAAATGATAGTTTGATATATAGAGGTTAAGTAACAAGTGTAGGTGGGCTGGTAGCCTATCCTTTGCAAATACGTTTCCCCTCATAGAGGTTGAGGGTTCCACCCCCATGGAGCCCATAATGTTTTTAACACATCAACCAAATATGGAGTGCCATGTGGCACCCTTTGATTCACACACATAGACTAACATGTGTCAGTCCAGGATTGGTCCACGTAATACCACTTTTCAACTCAGTTGCCAAATCACCTACCACATCACTTGTCCATGTCATCCTATATGGTTGTACGGTCAACTGCCACATGGCCTGTACGGACTGTACAACCAACATTTGTTTTCATGTTTGGGAATATGGACAGAACATGATATCTCTCTCATACAAACTTAGTTTGATCCCATTCAAGTTGTGTTGGGATCATGAGGATAATATCTACACAATGAATCCATTTTGGAGAAATTTCTAGCACTTTGATTTTTGAGCATTTGTTTTATCCTCTGGATCACTCCTCCCCATTAGAAAGATTTTAGACCGCCAAAAGACTACTTTCAATCAATTTGAAGATGAGGGTACAATTTCCTCACCTTTCCAATCTCAATCCATTTAACTTTTTTTGAATTTGTGCATTTAAGACCAACATGAAGGTACTCCACATTCCCTCATTTTGAATTTCTTATCTTTCTATCAAGGATTGTATCCTCATGCAACCTGAAAGATATTCTGGAGAGAAGTCATCTATGGAAGGAATATGAACATGATCTCCTTGATCATCAGTCAAAGGAGGCTCATACAATATCAAATTCTCAACATTAACAACTGCATACATTTGCATATAATGAGGCAAATCCAAACATAATACATTATTACCAATCTTTTCAAGAATCTTGAAAGGTCCATATCTAATTGGTTTAAGATTTTTACCTTCTCCTTTAAGTCTCTCTTTGCTAATGTAGATCCAAACTTCGTATCCAACTTGGAAACTGTGATTAACACGATGCTTGTCATGTCTTGTCTTGTACTTGGCTTGTCTCTTTTCCAACTGTTCTTGTACCATTTGATGCACCAATTGAATTTGTTCAATGAACTTCTTTGATCTATCAATGTCATAATGATCATCTATATAAATATCCTTCCCAAAGATAAAATCTAAAGGCTATTTTGGAAAATAACCAAAACATGCCTCAAATGGATAGGTTTGAATCAAAGAATGCTTATCTCGGTTATAAGTATGTTGAATGTAGTGTAGGTGTTCATCCCAAAGCTTAGGATGTTTGTTGCAATAACCACGAAGAAGATATACTACTTTTCTATTCACCACTTCTGTTTGACCATAATTTTGTGGATGAAATGTTATGTCATTTTTCAACTTGGTGTCCATGAGTTCCCATAATCTTGACCAAAAGTTCCCAATAAATCAAGAATCTCAATAAGAAATAATATATTTGCACAACCCAAAATGTACCCATACATGTTGAAAGAACATTTGTGTCGTTTTTTTAGTTGTAACCTACTTCTTACAAGGAATCAAAATACACATTTTTCTGAAATGGTCAACCACAACATAAAGATAATCATGATTCTTTTTAGACATAATTAAACCTCCTACAAAGTCCATGAATACTTTCCCAAGGATGAGAAGGAACTAGAAGTGTGGTATACAATCATAATTTTTTGTTTCTAGGATTACTTGTAGCACATAAAGAACATCCTCTTACATATCTTGAAACACGTTCATTCATTTTAGGCAAATAGCAATACCTTTGCAAATTGGCCACTGTCTTTCCTACATCAAAGTGTCCAACAATAAGAGAAGAATGTGCTTCCCTTATAATGTTGAATCTTTCACCCTGTGGAATACATATCTTTCCAAGATGATACAAAATTTTATCATGCACATGGTAGTCCTGTTGGAGTTACTTCACACACACCTAGGATTTATTTTTCCTAAGGTTATTCCATGTTTATTAGTCATAATTAGTCATTATTCAGTCTCCTATATTTTAGGGGAGAATATTCCACCTAGAGAATATTCTCTTTCAGTTGACACTTCAGTTTGACTAGTTGAGTTGAGTTTAGATGTTTCATTGGTTTTGTCACCATGCAACATTGGGATAATCACCAACTCACTGCTCTTTGTTCAGTCAGTTAACTGAAGACTAGTTGACTAGTTAACTCAACTAAGTGGCAGTTCACTCCCGTAATTGCCTGAGAGACTAGACTAGGTGGAATTTTACTCTTGTAACTGTTGGTGTGTGTCCAGATCAATCTAGCCCACCACTATGGCTCATTAGTTACTCATGTATCCTATATCTATTGTAAATTATTCACTCTTTGAGTGTGGAATACGGTTAATGAGAATTCTTCCATTCTTTCTATCTTGCTTCTTCTTTCTCAATTTATTTCTGCAAATGTGTGTAGTATTTTCTAGCTAGATCTATTATGTGCAGGTTCAACACATTTACATGGTATCAGAGCTGACAGACTACTAAGAAAAAGATACACTAAATTATTTTTTGTAGGTACTGAAGATTGAAGATAACAAAAAGATGGATTATTCGCCGAAAATACTTCTCACACCTCATAACTATTTGGAATGGAAGCCAAAAATTCTGTTTCAACTTAGATGTAGAGTCTTGTACCAAATTACTATGGAAATGGAAGTAGAGATTGATTCTATCGATGAAAAAAATTACTTTCTCAATAGACAAGATATGGCCATAGGAAGTATCGACATGTCTGTTTCTCCCGAACTTTTCCATCAAGTATATGAAGAATCACAAGGATCAACTCCAAATGAATTATGGACCACATTGGAGGTTCTATTTGGGAATAAATAATATTGTGAATATTTCATGCAGGAGATTGAACATATAGAGCCAGAAGAGAAGCCATCAGAAGATCAAGCCTCTTATTATGAAGAGTCCTCTACAAAAGTTTTTGCATAAATTTGTATTCCATTAATTGAAGATGATATCTACTCCATTTCAGATTTATTTTCTGAAATTCATGTGGAAGATATATGGCATGCATCTCGGGAGTCACATGCAGACATTTTTGCATGCATCTTAGGAGACAAAAAGAGAGCCGCAAAAATCAGACGCCATTATGATATCTTCTGAGCATAATTTGCAGAAAACAATTGGATATTTGTATTCTTCTCGAGAAAATATCCAATTTCAAAAACAAAATCATCCGAAATGGAGTCCAGAAAGTGAAGTTATGATCGTTTCAAAATCAACAAAATTTCAACATTTTTCCGGAAACGGCCGTACGGTTTTCAAAATTTCATCTAAAATTTATTTGGATATTATTCATTACAAGAAGATAAAGTGGATATGTGTGGAAATATCAATGATGCATATACTTCATCAAATCCATGCAGGCATCTACATCTTCAAAAAAATCTTCAAAGAGCACAAACTTGCACAGTTGTGAGGTCTTCTTGGAGTGAAGGACATGGTTGCTTAGCAACTGCCTTTTGTTCCGTATCGTTTTTCATTTTATGTATTGTAATTTGAGGGGGGGTTTTGTTCCCATGAGGTTTTCCCTATTTCCTCATTTAGTTCAATGTATATTTTGTATTTGGGTACCTAACATGGCCTTGTAGCTGGGACCCATTCTTTATTTTCACCATAGTGATGTTCAGGGGGGGTGTTGGAGTTACTTCACACACACCTAGGATTTATTTTTCCTAAGGTTTTTCCTTGTTTATTAGTCATAATTAGTCATTATCCGGTCTCTTATATTTTAGGGGATAATATTCCACCTGGAGAATATTCTCTTTCAGTTGACACTTTAGTTTGACTAGTTGAGTTGAGTTTAGATGCTCTGATACCATGTGAATGTGTTGAACCTACAAAAAATGGATCTAGCTAGAAAATACTACACACATTTGCATAAATAAATTGAGAAAGAAGAAGCAAGATAGAAATAATAGAAGAATTCTCATTAACCATATTCCACACTCAAAGAGTGAATAATTTACAATAGATATAGGATACATGAGTAACTAATGAGCCACAATGGTGGTCTAGATATATCTAGAGACACACTAGTAGTTACAAGAGTAAACTTCCACCTAGTCTAGTCTCTTAGGAAGTTACGTGAGTGAACTGCCACCTAGCTGAGTTAGCTAGTCAGCTAGTCTTGAGTTAACTGACTGAACAAAGAGTAGTGAGTTGGTGATAATCCCAATGTTGCATGGTGAAAAAACCAATGCAACATCTAAACTCAAATCAACTAGTCAAACTGAAGTGTCAACTGAAAGAGAATATTCTTCAGGTGGAATATTCTCCCCTAAAATATAGGAGACTAGATAATGACTAATTATGACTAATAAACAAGGAATAACCTTAGGAAAAATAAATCCTAGGTGTGTATGAAGTAACTCCAACACCCACCTTGAACATCGCTATGTTGAAAATAAAGAATGGGTCCCAGATATGAGGCCATGTTAGGTACCCAAATACAAAACATACACTGAACTAAATGAGGAAAGAGGGAAAACCTCATGGGAACAAAACCCCCCCTCAAACTACAATGCATAAAATAAAAAATGATAACGAACAAAAGACAGTTGCTAAGCAATGATGTCCTTCACTCCAAGAAGACCTCGAAACTAAGTTTGTGCTCTTTGAAGATTTTGTTGAAGATGTAGATGTCTGTACGGATCTGATGAAGTATATGCATTATTGATATTTCCACACATATCCACTTTATGTTCTTGTAATGTATAATATCCAAATAAATTTTGGATGAAATTTTGAAAACCGTGTGGCCATTTCCAAAAAAATGATGAAATTTTGTTGATTTTGAAATGATCATAACTTCAGTTCCCGTAATTTGTTTCGGATGATTGTTTTTTTGAAATTGGATATTTTCCCGAGAGGAATTCATATAGCCAATTTTTTTCTGCAAATGTTTCTTAGAAAATATCAGAATGGCGTCTGATGTGCATGGCTCCCCTTTTGTCTCTTGAGATGCATGCATGGTGCATGCAACAATGTCTGCATGTGACTCCTAAGATGCATGCCATATATCTTCCACATGAATTTCAGAAAATATATCTGAAATGGAGTATACATCATCTTCAATTATTGGAATACTAATTTATGCAAAAACGTTTGTAGAAGACTCTTCATAATAAGAGGCTTGATCTTCTAGCTCTATCTGTCCGACCTCCTACATGAAATATTCACAATATTCTTTATTCCAAAATAGAACCTCCAATGTGGTCCATAATTCATTTGGAGTTGATCCTTGTGATTCTTCATATACTTGATGGAAAATTTCGGGAGAAACATACATGCCGATACTTCCTATGGCCATATCTTGTCTATTGAGAAAGTCATTTTTCTCATTGACAGAATCAGGCTCTACTTCCATTTCCATGTTTATTTGGTATAAGCCTCTACTTATGAGAAGAAGTAGAATCTTTGGCTTCCATTCCAAATAGTTATGAGGCATGAGAAGTATTTTCGGTGACTAATCCATCTTTTTGTTGTCTTCAATCTTTTGCACCTGCAAAAAATGATTTGGTGTAGATTTTGCTTAGTATTCTGTCAGCTCTGATACCATATAAATGAGTTGAACCTGCATAGAATAGATCTAGCTAAACAATAATATACACATTTGCAGAGAGAATTGGAGAAATAAGAAGAAGGAGAGAAAGTAATGAAATAATTCTCATTAACTGTGTTCCACACTCAAAGAGTGAATAATTTACAATAGATATAGGATACATGAGTAAATAATGAACCATAGTGGTGGTCTAGATTGATCTACACACACACCAGCAGTTACAAGAGTAAACTTCCACCTAGTCTAGTCTCTCAAGCAGTTATGGGAGTGAACTACCACCTAGTTGAGTTAACTAGTGAACCAGTCTTCAGTTAACTGACTAAACAAAGAGTAGTGAGTTGGTGATGATATCAATTTTGCATGGTGACAAAACCAATGCAACATCTAAACTCAACTCAACTAGTCAAACTGAAGTGTCAACTGAAAGAGAATATTCTCCAGGTGGAATATTCTCCCCTAAAATATAGGAGACTGGATAATGACTAATTATGACTAATAAACAAGGAAAAATCTTAGGAAAAATAAATCCTAGGTGTGTGTGAAGTAACTCCAACATATCCAATTCCTCAACTTGGTTAGCATGACACAAAGTTGCATAAACCTCTTTAAAAACAACATCTAAAGCATATTGTTCAACATAGCTCTCATGCATGGTAGAATTATGCTTAAGAATAATTGAAGCACTAACAATAGGCCTAGAAAGAATATCAACAACTTTGTTATAAATTCCTTTATTATAGCTGATAACCAAGTGGAATTGTTGTAGTAAACCCATCCATATGAAGTTCCTTGATTTTTGTAACTTTGTTTGTGATTGCAAGTATTTCAATGGTTGATGATCTATGTGAATAATAGTTTATTTTCCCAACAAATAATGTTTCCATTTTTTCACACTTTTCACCAATGCATACAACTCCTTGTCATATGTAGGATAATTAATCACAACACCATTAAAATTTTTAGAATGAAAACAAATGGGCTTACCATGTTTCAACAAGACTTCTCCCATTGCATAGTTACTTTCATCTTTTTGTATCTCAAATGGTTGTCTGAAATCAGGAAGTGCAAGAACTAGAGTTGAACTAATATTTTCCTTCAAGTCATCAAAATCTTTTTGTTGCTTTCCACCCCATTGGAAAACTTGCTTGATTCTTGTCACTACAGGTAATGGAGCTGCAATTGAAGATAAGTTAGCAATAAACTTTCTCCAATATTGCAAAAAGATTCTTACCTATTTTACATTGTTGGGATTGGGTCAATACAAAATGACTTTGACATTTGAAGGATCTATTTCCAATTCTCCTCCTCCAGCAATATGCCCCAAGTAAAAAAGTGAGGTCTTTCCAAACTCACATTTAGACATCTTTAAAAAAAAAAAATATTTCTTCAATACATCTAAAACTTGCTTTACATGTCTAACATGCTCTTCACGAGATTTGATCAATATCAATATGTCATCCAAGTAGACAATTACCATTCATCAAGAAAAGGACTTTAAGCATCATACATAACTCTCATGAATGTATCAGGAGCCTTAAAAATCCCAAATGGCATAACCATCCATTCAAACAAACCTTGATTTGTTTTGAAAGTTGTCTTCCATGTATCTCCTTCAACCATCCTAATCTAATCATATCCACTTCTCAAATCAAACTTTGTAAAATACTTAGCATCTTTCAATTGATCAAGCAAATCATCAATTCTAGGAAGAGGGTAATGATTCTTTACCGTAATCTTGTTCATGGATTTTAAATATACACACATGCGTCATGTACCATCTTTCTTTGGTACTAAAAAAATTGGTGAGCCGCATGTCGATGTTCTTGGCATGATAGCCCCTTTGTCAAACAACTCTTGGATTTTTTTTCTAATTTCAACATTCTCCATGACTGACATCCTGTACATACCAATGTTTGGAAGAGGAAAATCTTGTTGCAATTGAATATCATGTTGGTGTTGGAATAGGGGCAGACCCAGGGTTCAACACTCAAGAGTGCACCAACAAAACCCTAACTACCGACCCTTTTGGCAACACCTACAAAGCAGATGAAGTCTCACCCGAGGTAGAGGCAGGGGTGGTTGTAGGACTCCAGTGTCTGCAACCTTAGCTGGGACACCGATCTATGATTACAACACCTTAATAGAGAACTTAGTAGTTATAGTTCATTAATATCTGGCCTTAGTTTACAATGCAGATAAACCCTAATAACAAAACAACGTAGTATTCACACAAATCTAGAACATTCAAGCATTAAGCACACCAACATATATTAGACCTATCATTTATTCTTATTATTTAGCACTAAGATACCATATTAGATTCTTCTAAGCATATATCAGTGCACTAAGAAATTAATCACATAAACAAGAGAACAAACATAAATCACAAAGAAACCACAACAAAGGATATACGTAGTTCACCCCTAACCTAGGGCTACATCCACCAACTCTTCTTCTCTCTTATTATATTGGTCAATCAACTACATGCACAAAGCCACAAGGTCCTACTCCTCATAGGAAAGGTGATCTATGTGCACTTTATAAGATCCTCCTTCCTTGATTTACAACACAAATCCTTTCTTACAATCACTTACAATCAACACAATATAGCACTTAGCACCACACCTCTTTTCACTTAGCACACTGGCCTCATTACACACACAGATCACTCTATTTACATCACCCAGATTTCTATTTATACATTGAAAAATGGACCTAAACATGTGTAAACCCATGGGACGACATCCCCATACCCATTACATAAGCTCAAAACCCAAAAATTCCTAAAAAGGGGCCGAGATCCCGCGATCTCCACTTCGACTTGCACTCTGCCTTCGAAAACCTATCGAAGTCCCAAAAATAGGTCAAACAAGACTAAGGATCCTCAAAATTTGGTCAAGGGCTAACAGGATCCCAACACTCACCTGTGACTCGTCTCGAGTCACTCTAGTCTGGGTAGCTTTGCCTCAAAAGCCTCAATCTTGGCTTGAGATGCTTTGACCTGTTGTTGCACCAAGGCCTCTTGCTCGGTGAACTCTTGGATAATTGCTTCATTGACAGGTCCCTCCAAGCGTTGTTCAACTGCCATGATGAATTGTTTCAGTTCTACTCCTCAGCCTTCAATCTCTAAAAACAATTGACAAGCCTCATCCTGTATTGGTTGGAGTCTCTGAGTCACTTCCATAACTTTTCTCTGAATGGTGTGGACCTACTATTGAGAAATGTGTTGTTGTTAGGATCGCTTCATCCTCTCAACAACTGATAGGGGATTCAATTGTGCCTGTACTATTTCTGCTTGCTGCTTTGCCTCCTAGAGCTGTGACTCCAGTGCCTTCAATTCATGATCCTCAGTGAGTCACTCATAATTATGGGCACTGCGATCACTTAGTTGTTTACATTCCATGGCAAGGGCCTTGATTCTCTCAACTACGCTTCGAGAAGTTTCTTCTCTTTGATCTCGCACATCCTACAGAGTGTCAGGCACTGTTCATAGCTCTAAGTCTTCTATTCTTTTTTGAATCTATTGGATAGATTCCGCGAGCTATGATACTTGATGCTCTGTGTGGTCTTATTCCTTTGGCTCTAAGCCTGTCACAAATATATTTCTTTTGTCGACTGCTTCTTTCACTCCAAGCTGTTTTGCGAGTAACTGCTCTTTTTCTTGTTGGAGCTCCGCTTTCGCCTCTTCAAACTGGATTTGAAGGTCATCCTTCTCCTTTTTTTCAACCTAGTGTTGCTCTACCATTTCTTCTTGGGATTGTTTTAGGCCCTCTGTGACCTAGCCTTTATCATCTTGTGCTTGATGAAGGTGAGATTCGATTGCATCAACTAGTTTGTGGAGTTAGGCAGGCTCATCTCCCCACTCTGGTTCTTCTGGTGGTGGGGGTGGAGTGGATACTGCACAGCTGGATTGAAGGGTCGGCTGCACCCCTCTGAGTTCAACCTTGATTCTATCGTACATCTCCTCTTGCTTGGCTTCATTTTTTTGCAAGATGTCCTGCGAGGCATCTGCTACAACTGCGATGATGAAGTCGAAGTCATCTACAGTGAGCATAGTCTACATCTTAGTCAAGGTGGCTCTGGATTTCTTTTGGGAAGTGGGTTTCATGAGGGAATCCTTCCTTTTATTCAAGGGATTAGCATCATCAACATGATCCCTAGGTGGTGTTACTTTTCCCTGCTTCTGCTAATCTTCTTTTTCGTTGGTCTCTTCTTGACCTACTTTGTCATTACCCCCTTAGCCAGGTGATACTGAAGCAGTTTCTTCTGATGCGCTACTCAAGTTTTGGACCTCTTTAATATTCTTCCTTATGCTGGGTCCATGGGTATCCTTTTCTTCATGAGTGGTCTCAATATTTCTGATTAGTTCAGGGTCTGACATTTCTATGGGGTCAGCAAGGATGAGGATTTCTACATACCAGTCCTTGGTTGTCTCTTCGAGGTTCTCCTCCATGAGCTTGTAGTATGAATGAATCTCTTCATTATGCTCATATACACGTGTTGTGATATAAATGAAGTTCCAATCTACGCAGAAACTCATGAGGGGTTGGAACCAATGCAGGGTGTTTGGCATCATGTGAGGGGCAACTTTGATACTTTAGTTGGAGATAATATGTATGAAAGATCACGTTTGACTGCCACTATTTTCCCATATCTCTTGAGTACCAGAGCATGGTGAAATTCAAAGTGAGTGGCTCAAACGGCTTAATGTCCAGGAAGGTCGCACCTTTCGGCATCTCCCAAGCAATAAATGCAATGAGGATCAGGGGCCAGCTAAAGTGGAACTCATAGCCCTGATCTTGATCTTTGCTACAGTCTAATTCTAGCTAGTTGACCAAGTACTTCTCCCAGTTCATTTGGATCCTTCCACACATTTCTCAGCAAGGTCAACATCGAATCATGTGACCTGTGTAGGTATGTTTTTTCTCACTATATTTCCTACGATCAGCTAGCAGGGTAGGCACACTGCACCATTCTAGATGAAATATACCTTGTAGCCTCATGTTCCATTTTCTACATCTCCATATGTGTCTTTGATATTTTGTGCTAATTCACAATCTGTAGCCTTCCCTGGGTAGAAGTTCTGCAGGATAGGTCCCTGCATGCTTAATCCGGTGATCTTATGAATCAACGTCAGATCGACTATGATGCGCAGGTCTAGCCATACGTATCCTCCATGGTAACATGAGAGTAGGATCTTAACACATGCGTTAACCTCTTGGTGCCTTCCAAAGTGTGGAATATTCATTACATTCAAGAAGGTGGACTATGTGAGGTTCATAGTGCATGATTGGGGGATTATTGTCAAGTTCTTCCCCTTCGTCCTGGTCAAGTATTTGTAAGGGGTGAGAATATTATGGTTCTTGCAGTCTCAGAGGTTGAAGTTTTTGAACTTCAACATCACGATCGTATCCTGCTGCGCTCTAACTGCATGTATCCCTTGCGGGAGGTACACAGTAACCAAGGTGTAATCAAAGTCCCTCGGAACACTTTCATGACTCACCATGATGGTTAGAGGCAGGATGTAGTCAGGTAAGATGGTCAGGATTAGCTTTGCATTCTCCAAGTCATCTCGGTGCTTGGTTCTTTTCTCTGTCACGGTTCGAGATGGTTTGAATCCATGAGCAGTCGACAAGGAGGCTTGCACTCCTCGCGTCGATGAAGCTTGAACTCCTGTGGACATCACTCTTTCTGCCATTAGATAAATTAAAAATTCCTCGACTGACTTCTCCATAACACTTATTTCATTTGACATGAACACTCTCGATCGGATAACTCAGGTCGATAAATGAATGCTCAAAGTAATAGAACCGGTGTCGATCTTACTAAACACAGCATGGTAGCAATGAGTTCTCTTAGATACAATTCGAAAAAGTGTTCTCGGTGCAACAATCAACGAAATAAGTAGACACGATGCAATAGATCTCTCCAAAGGACAAGAGGCCTTCATCAATGTGGTTATGTTCATTTCAGCATGGTCCCAATGGTATGATGGAGAGATTTCAGGCCATAACTATTGTTCTAACTGTTTGGGGCATCAGGATAATGGTTATAATGATTTCAACAACTATATTTATTTTCCATGGCGAAGTGCCATGTTGCGCTATTCTGATATCCCGATGAAGTTCTAGTTTTGCAAGCATTCCTTCTATGAAGTCCCTTCTGAAACCTTATGCAACTTTTCTATCATTTCCTTCTTCTTACTATGCTTTCCATCCTTCTTCTTGATGATCTTCTTCTCGGTATTCCTCTTTCCATTTTGATTCTTATCTTCTTTTGGTATAGTAACTTCATGTTGTTGAGATTCTTTCATAGGGTTAGAAAGTAATACTTCTTCTCTATCTGGAGTAGGTGTTCTACTCGTCTCTGAGTCTGCTTGTGTTCTTTCAACTTCGACATCCAAGTTTCTGGTTCTAAGTAGCTTCAATTTGTTCTCTTGTCCTTCAATCAAGTGTGATATCCTCCTAGTCATGAAATCTTTTAACTCTTTCTTATTTTGCTCTAAGACTTCCTCTTCTTTCCTTCTGGCCTGATCCATTTCAATCCAAGGTTTCCCTAGTAATATAGAAAATGGGGCATTGTTCTCAATAAATTTAACAATATCAAGTTCTTCCTATGTCGAAGTTGCATGAGCATTCATAGATATGTGGGTGAGTCTTTCACATAGGGTTATCAACTTTCCTCTAAATAATCCTATTCCTCCCAATGAAGGAATCATACCAGGCCTTCCTAAAGTTTCCCAAGTTCTTTCTGTCATGATATTTATCTTTTTTTCTTCATCTAGAACACAATCAATTCCAAAGTCTCCTATTCTTTCTTTTATGCATTCTTTTTCTTTGAATATCTCTAATAAGTTGACATTTCTTTGATCATTTAGGGTTTCTTTCATTTGTAACAATACATTCTCTAATTCTTTCTAGGGTTCTTCCATGGTCTTAGTTTCATGACCTTCCTCGGGGTTTTCTTGTCTCATATTCATTTTTGCAAGCTTAGCAATCATTCTAGGGAAATCCAGAACTTCATGATCCATAGATTTACAACAAAGACAACTAGGTATCCTACCAGGGCATTCCTTAGCAAGATGCCATGTTCTTTTGCAACTATAGCAAAGAGTTAATCCTCTCTTTCTCTTGAATGATCCCCAACCTTTCCTGTACTACGCACTAGGGTCATAGTAACTAACCTGCAAAAAATTCTTTCTGGGGTCTTGCATCCATTTCTTAGTCCAAACATTCTTTCTATGCATAGGAATAACATATCTTTCACTATTTTTGTCAGATCTACTCATATCAAACCTGCTTTCATCTATCTGTGTCCTACTTTTCAATCTAGGACAAAATTTATCAAACATACCTAGATCCATACTTTTGAAACAAAAAATTCCACTTATCTTACCTTTTCAATCAAAACTTTTCACTGTTCTTACCTTTATAAGAGCACAAAGCTTTAAGATCTTACCTCTTTAACAAAAAATTCTTACTTTACTTTTATCAAAGTGAAAGGATTTCAGGTCTTACCTCTTTTCTTAAGATCTGACTTTTCTTCTTGGCATGGAGCTTCACAGGTCAGTAGAATACTGTGCATTAGGGTAACAGATCTATGCATGGAGTTTCTCTTTTCTGTAGTTCCTAGCAATCATAGTTTTAGTTCGGATGCTATGAACTTCAACAACATATCTACGCACAAAGCTTCTCTTTTTATTTACTTTAGTTCCCATCAATCACAGTTCTAGTTCGGATAATGCACACTTCAGCAACAGATCTACGCACATAACTTCTCTTTTTCTTTACTTCAGTTCCTAGCAATCACAGTTTCAGTTCTGACAGTAGAACCATTTGTTGGTATAGGGGCAGACCCAGGGTTCAACGCTCAAGAGCGCACCACAAAAACCCTAACTACCAGCCGTTTCAGCAACACCTGCGAAGTAGATGAGGTCTTACCCGAGGTAGAGGTAGGGGTGGTTGCATGACTCTAGTGTTTGCAACCTTAGTTGGGATACTGATATTTGATTAAAACACCTTAACAGAAAACTTAGTAGTTATATTTCATTAATATCCGTCCTTAGTTTACAACATAGATAAACCCTAATAACAAAATGACGTAGTATTCACACAGATATGAAACATTCAAGAACTAAGAACACCAAGATAGATTAGATCTAGCATTTATTCTCATTATTCAACACTAAGATACCATGTAGATTCTTCTAAGAATATATCAGTGCATTAATCAATTAATCACATAAACAAGGGAACAACCACAAAGCACAAAGCAACCACAACATAGGATATACATGGTTCACCCTCCCCTTGGGGCTATGTCCACCAAAACTTCTTCTCTCTTATTATCTTGGTCAATAAGATACATGCACAGAGCCATAAGGTCCTACTCTGCATAGGACAGGAGATCTGCACGCACTTCGAAATATCCTCCTTCCTCGAGTTACAACACAAAACCTTTCTTACAATCACTTGCACTCAGCATAATATAGCACTTATCACCAAACCTATTTTCACTTAGCACTCTGGTCTCATTACACACACAGATCTCTCTACTTACATCACCTAGCTTTCTATTTATACATTACAAAATGGGCCTAAACATGGGAAAACCCATGGGTTGACATCCCCATACCCATTACATAAGACCAAAGCCCAAAAATCCCTAAAAAGGGGCCAATATCCCGCGATCTCTGCTTCGACTTGTGCTCTACCTTTAACAGCCTGTCGAAGTCCCAAAAATAGGTCAAAAATGACTAAGGATCCTCAAAACATGTTTAAGGGACAACATTTGGATACCTCTTTTAAGAGGAAATCCTTTTGGTTCTTGAAACATCTCATCATATTGGTTAACAACCTCATATAAATCAGATTTTAACTTTGCATCACAGCCTTGGAAAGATTCTTTTTTAACATTTTCTTTGGGTTTGATCATCAAGAGTACAAAGTTCTTACTAGAATTGATGATCTGGATTTTATGAGAAGAATGAAATGAATACAGATTATTAAAATATGCTTAACACAAAACAATGAAGATACAATAAAACTGGTTTTCTATTCAATAAGGAAATAAGTTGAAATTGTAAAATGTAGCAGAAAATAAGCTTGATGGAATGGTGGTGGCTTATCTCTGAGAAAAGATGTGACGATTTCTCTCATTCGAAAGGAAATGATTACAATGAGGCTCTGAAGGCCTTTTTACAATAAATAGGAATGTCAAAAACCCTAGACATCCAAAAACCTAACCCTAGGAGATGAAGTGACAAAAGTCATGTGGGCCCTGTTTGGGTAAGTAAGTACATCAACTTCTTGGGGTCGTAACTTTTTCATATGATCTCTAGTTTAGGTGCACGATTTAAAACTGTGGCGAGCCCTAAAAACGTTGTTTAGGGCCTCAAAACGACCTTACAAGTCAGGGACCCAAAAACTAGGAAAAAAACTCCCAAACTGGAAAACTGCCAAAATGAACTAGTTGGAATAGGTGGGAGGCCACCAACATCCATCTGGATCAATTGACTAATATATTCATTTGGCCAACATTTACAGGTGATAGATTCATCTTCTTGGTATGTGCTCTAACGATGTACTCAAATCCATTTTTAAACAAATTATATTTGTTCTCATGACGATGAAAGATAGATCTCCTATCATATAAATATGGGCTTCCCAACACAATACCATAAATATCCAATGGAATAACATCAAGCTCTACCTCATCTATAAATTTTGTAGTGATGGAAAATCTAAATTTACATCTTGTCGCATGCAATTTGGCATTGTCACATATCTAACCTAGAGGATATGGTTTAGGATGAGGAGTAGTTTCCAAACACAATTTCTTGACTGTGTCTTCAGAAATGAGGTTTGCTTGAGAACTAGTATCAAATAGACTATCTATATTGGTATGCTTTGAAATTACCCTTATGTGGAAAAGATATATTCTTTCTTTTTCATGTTGAGTTTCATTGAGGCCACTATTTGAAGAACTAGTACTCAAAATAGAGTCCTTACCTTGAAAACCCATGGTTGTGATTTTTGTTTCATCTCCTGAATCAGATCCTAAATCATGTTATGTAGTTGCAGTAGTCTTTGGTTTAGTTTTGTTGCTGAAATTTTTAGGTCTCATTTGAGGATGAAGTTTCCAATAATGGTCTTCATCGTGGCCATCTTTTGAACAATGTTTACATGTGAGCTTTTCTCCCTCTTTCTTGACTGAAGCATTCTTCTTTCCATTTCCTTTGAATTTCCTCTTTAACTTGTCTCCATTAAAAAATGGCTTCTTATTTTCCTCTTGGGGATTATTCTTCCCTCTTGCTTCCAAATGATTTGCATGTACACAAACTTCATCTAGATTTGTAGGGTTAAACATGAGAATTGTGTGTCTCAAATAACTATGCAATCCTCCAATGTATTTGAGTAAAGTTTCTTGAAGAGACAAATCTATACCCAAAATCAAAGATCTTCTTCTAAATTCTTGAGTGTAGGTTTGCACACATTTCCCTTTAGCTTGCCTAAAAATTTTCCAATCCATGATATCTTTCTGCATGTATGCTAATGGATAAAATTGCCTTTTAATTGCAACAATAAAATCATTCCAAGATGATAGAAATTTACCTTGTTTCTTCAGGTCCTCTTGAGTTTTGTCTTCCCACCAAATGAGTGTTGCACTTTCCAATCTAAGAGAAGCAATTTGAATCTTAGTTTCATCATCTTGGATTCTTTGTATCCTACAATACACTTCAATTTGACGAATCGAATTGTTCAATTTCTCAGTATTTACCTCTCCATTGTACATAGGCAATTAAAACATAATATCAAGATTACGAAAAGGAGTTTGTGGAGGAATTTTGCCATGTTCTTTTGGAGAATTTGGACGTGGTTTTTAAATGGTAGAAGAAGTTGAAGATGGAGGTGAAGGAGGTGGATTATCGCCATTCCCTCCATTTTCTTTTGGAGTTTAATCATCACTATCTTCATTACCTCTTGGACGATTTGAGATTTTACCTTGCAACCCTGCATTCCTTTCTTCAAATAAAATTTTGAACATTTATGTCATATCATAAAAGGATTTTCTAAAAGTTTCATCTTCTGAAGTAGGGATTTCATGACTCACATAATGAACCATACTTGATGAATGTCTCCTTGAAGATTGAGGTGAATGTATGGTTCTCCTTCTTGAAATTTGAGAACTTATCTCTACAATTTGACCTTCTCCTCTTGTGAGCTTCAACCTTGTAAGCATTAGATTAAAAAAAAACACTTGCAAACAATCAAACCTTCAAAAACCTTTTCTCTTATACCAACTTTATTTGAAAATGAAAACGTTTATGTATACAAATTTGCAAGTGAAATATATATGTTCCTTAGAAAATTGAATCAAGTTTCAAGAACATAAATTTAATGAGTTTTTTACTTAAAATGAACAACATAAATAGACATAAACAACCATAAAAAAATAAGCACATAACACAACAAAATGATAAAGGAGTTCACCCCTCTCTTGGGCTACATCTCCTGGTCCAGCTTCCAATGGATCATTTTCATTATATTCTCAAAGTGTTAAAATAAGTTATTTACAATGCTCATAATGAAAAATAGATGGCTTCAATGGATCCAAAATGTCCAAAAACCCCTACATGGGCTCTTCCTACACCTGGTTTGGCCAAAAATTGAGAAAAATACACTTCCTAGAAGTTTTTCCCAATAACTTGGTGTAGATGCTCACCAAAACGCACCTCTATGTGAATGAACCTAGCTCTGTGTGTTTTCTTGTGCCTAAACCCAACACGTGAGTCGTTCTGTTATTTGGGAAAATTTATCACACCATTAGGGGGGATAAGCACCTTTCCCGATGAAGGTTGTGGTGCATGGCCCCATGTGGCCAAGAGTCGACCTATAAATCCACACATGTCTATCTTGACCATTGGTTCTTTTTCTCTGGTCATATGGAGGTATGGTGTAGTGATCTCAGGGGGTGGGGCTACACCCTAGCCCTTTTTCCGCTCACTCTAACATAGGTTCAACTTTCAATAGCGTTTTGATATATAGATGTTAAGTAATAAGTGTAGGTGGGATGGTAGCCCAGCCTTTGCAAAGACTTTCCCCCCCACAGAAGTTAAGGGTTTGACCCCTGCGAAGCCCATAAAATTTATAGCACATCAACCAAATACGGTTCCATTTGACGACCCCTGGCTGGGTCACGTGGCACCCTTTAATTCACCTTGGTAGACTGACACATGTCAATCTAGGATTAGTCCACGTAACACCACTTTCCAACTCAACTACCAAATCACTTTCCACATTACCTATCCATGTAAGCATGTATGATCATACGGTCAGCTGCCACATGGCCTATACAGTCAACATTTTTTTACTTGTTTGGGAAAATGGACAAAATGTGATATCTCTCTCATATGAAATCCGTTTGAACCCGTTCAAGTTGCATTGGGATCATGAGGATGAGATCTATAGAATGAATCCATTTTCAATCAATTTAGAGAACTTTGATGTTTGAGAAATTTTTTGATCCCCTGGATCAGGGCATGACCCAAAAATCATAGTGGCCCTCATTAGTTCAAAATAAAATATTAGGAATGTTTGATTATTTCATACATATCTGATGGTATCTAGAATGAATATAAAGTTTAGTAAAGAATCGATCACCACTTAATTCATCCAAGAGATCATCAATGAAAAGTATGGGAAATTTGTCTTTGATGGTGAGTTTTTTGAGGGTGCAAAATTTAGGACATATGTGCCAAGAAATTTCTTTCTTAATTACCATGTATTGGCACAGGGGCAGACCCAAGGTTCAATGCTACAACAATGCACCAAAAAAACCCTAACTACCAGCCCTTTCGAAACCACCTGCGAAGCAAATGAAGTCTCACCTAAGGTAGAGGCATGGGTGGTTGCAGGACTCAAGTGTCTGCAACCTTAGCTGGGACACATATCTTTGATTATAATACTTAATACAATGCTTAGCACTGTCAGCTCCTTAATATGTAATCACTATTCACTTCATTGATACAACAGAGCTTCGCAGTATCCGCACTAATCTACTACATTAAGCACTTAGCATCAATAAGTAGGTTAGATCTAGCTGATAAATCACTGAGCATATTCATGTATATCATATCTAACATTCTACACATCATTATCCTTGAGAATAAGAAGATCTATCTAATCATCATAAAGCACTAAGAAAAATAAGACATAAACACATTCAGACAAGCACCGAGCGAGACAACACAATGTTTATGTGGTTCACTCCCACCCTGGAGCTACGTCCACCAACTCTTCTTCTTTATTGTCTTCAATCAATTGGTTACAAGCACAGAGCCTTAAAACCCTTACTCGGCACCGGACAAAATATCTGTGCAGCTCGCTAGATCCTTCTTCCTTGCATTACAACACTAAGCTCTTCACAATTTGTCACCACCACTTGCACTCATCTCTGCAAGATTCTTACAGTCATGCACAAAACACTTACAATCCTTCGATCACATAGGTATAGCACTTAGCTCACCAACCTACTAGGTATATTTCTTACATCACCTAGCTACTTCTTTATACATTACAAAAGGGATGACATCCCATACCTATTACATAATCCCAAAAACCCAAAAGGGACCCAAAAGTGGGTTGAGATCCCGTGATCTCCGCTTCGTATTGCGCTCCTCCTTTGACAGGCTATCGAAGTCTCAAAATAGGTCAACATGACCAAGAAACTCCCAAAAATTGGTCAAGGGCCATCAGGCCCCCAACACTCACCTGTGACACATCTCGAGTTACTCTGGTTTGAGAAATTCTGCTTCGAATGCCTCGAGCTTGGCCCGAGCTGCTTCAACTTGCTGCTTTGTTGTGGATTTTTGTTCAATGAACTCTTGGATCACTACATCGTTCACTGGCCCTTCTAGGCACTGTTATGTTGTGACGATGACCTATTCTAGCTTTTCTCCTTGGCTCTCGACCTATGTAAACAATAGACATGCCTTATCTTTCACCAGTTGAAGCTATTGGGTGGCTTCCATCACTTTGCTTTGAAGCATATGGATCTACTGTTGCACTGTATGTTGTTCGTGAGACCTCTTCATTCTATCTACAACTGACAGGGCCTTCAACTGCACCTGTAGTGTATTTGCATGCTGCTTCACTTCGTGGAGCTATGAATCCAGTGCCTGTAACTCTGGGTTCTCAGTGAGGTTTTCATATGTTTGAGTGTTGCGGTTACTTAGCTGCTTGCACTCCAAGGAAATCGATTTTAATCTGTCAACTGCGTTGCAGGTAGTTCCTCCCTTTGGTCTCGTACATCTTAAGGGGTCTTAAACACAGTACGGATCTCCAAGTCGGCTATGCGCTGCTGGAGTTGTTGGATTACATCTTCGAGTTGTGCCACCTATTTTGGAGCTCGTTCTTTAGACTTTACTTCAATGACTGTTACAGAGTGAATTTCTCTGTGAACCATTTCCTTAACTTCAAGTTTCTCTACAAGCAACTGTTTCGTTTCCTTATGCATCTGGGATTTTTCTTCATCAAACTTCTCTTGTAGAGAAATCTTTTCTTGTTTTGCATTACTATGCTGCTCTAGAAAATCTCCCTGTACTTGGGACTTGCACCAAAGCCTGGGTGGCTTGCTTTGTCTCCTCCTATGCTCGTCGAAGGCAAACTTCAAACTGTATCAATGATCTGGTGGAGTTGAGCTAGCTCATCTCCCATTTCTAGTGTTCCTGTTGATAGAGATGTAGTAGAAACTGCGCGGCTAGACTGTAGTGCCTTCTGCACTTCTTGAAGTTCAACCTTGATCCGACTGAACACCTCCTCCTTCTTAGCTTCCTTCTTCTTTTCTATCTCTAGAGAAGCATCGTTTAGTTCTGCGACAATGAAGTCGATGTCGTCTGAGGTTAGGGTGGTCTCAAACTTAGTCCTGGTTTCTTTCAATTTCTTCCTTGAGGAAGGTTTCAGAGGGGAAACCTTCCTTTTCTTTGAGGGGTCCTCCTCATATCTAGGTGGTGTGACTTCTCCTTTCTTCTGTTCCACTTATGTGACATCTATCTCTTCATCATCACCTCCTTGCTTAGGTGAGATAGAAGTAGTCTTTGCTGAGGTACTATGGACATCTTGTGCTTCTTCAGTTTTCTTGGTCTTTCTTGGTATAGGTGTATTGTGTGCTGCTTCTAGACTGTCAATATCATATATATCCACGGGGTCTACTGGGACAAGGAGGTATGCCAACCATTTCTTGGTGATTTCCTCTAAATCCTCCACTACCAACTTGTAGTATGACTACAACTGTTTCTTATTCTCATCAGCGTGTGCTATGATATAGATGAAGTGGCAATCCACGCTGAATTTCATTAATGGCCTGAACCTATGGAGTGTGTTCGGGGTTATGCGAGGTTCAGACTGGATAGTGGTCTTCAATTGGTTGTAATAATTGTGGAAGAAGAAATTTGATTTCCACTGCTTGTTCATGTCGTTGGATTACCACAACGTACTGAACTTCGCGACCAGTGGTTCAAAGGGTGAGATGTCCAGAAAGGTCGCACCTTTCGGAATATCCTAGGAGATGAACATGATTAATATGAGAAGCCAACTGAAGTGGAACTCATATCCTTGGTCTTGCACTTCTCTGCAGTCCAGTTCTAACTGGTTTATGAGGTACTTCTCCCAATTCATATGTAGGCCCTCCGTGCACTTCCCTGCGAGGTCAACTACAAATCTAGTTACTTGGGTGGGTTGGTTCTTGCGAACTAATTTCCCTACGATCAATTGACAGGCTAGGCACACTATGCCACTCTGTATAGAGGCTACCTTGTAGCCTTGTGTTCCCTTCTCTACATCTCCATAAGTATCCTTTATCCTTTGGGTAAGAGCATGATCCACGGTCTTTCTGGGCTAGAAATCCCATGGGTCTGGGCCTTGCATGCTTAGCCCTGTGATTTGATTGATCAATGTCGGATCCACTTTAATGCGGCGATTCAGCCATAAATATCTATCATGGTAGTAGGATAGCAACAAATTGATGCATGCGTTCACCTCCTGATGTCATACGAAGTGTAGAATCTTGATAACATTTTAGTAGGGTGGACTGCGCAAAGTTCTGGGTCCATGACTAAGTGATAACCTTTGAGTTCTTTCCTTTTGTCCTCATCAAATACTTATGAGGGGTGAACATAGTGTAAAACTTCATGTCGCCTAGGTTGAAGTCACTAAACTTCAACACGGTGAGTGTATCCTGGCTGGCACGAATTGCGCACACCTCTTTCGGAAGGTACGCAGTGACCAATGCATATTCAAAGTTTCTGGGCACACTGTCTCAGTTTATTGCGCTGCTTAGAGGTGGTAGAAAGGCATGTAGGATGCTTGGGATCAGTTTAGTGTTTGTGATATCCTCTTTGTGCTTTGTTTTTTTCTCATCAACTGGCCAGGATGGTCCAACTCGAGAAGTGGATGGAGAGGCCTATAGTCCTCTCGTCGAAGATTCTTGTATACCTGTAGACACTCCTCTCTCCGACATGACTCTTTCAGTCATCAAGTCGAGGATAACTTATGTCATTGATTCTTTAACTGTGATGAGATCGTCGGACATACGCGCTCGGGATTAATATTATCGAGGTCACGATGGACTTAAAAACTGCACTGGAATAATAGCAAGGGCACAACGATCAATGTATGTAATTTGTTCAGTTTGTGGGCTTCAAATTCTCAGTTAGCAAAAGTGTTCTCTGTGCATGGAACAAAGGGATAAGTAGGAAACTTGGAAAAAATTCATTTGCAATGGTTATGAGCCCCTATTAACTCTTGTTCGATCTATTATGGCGTGACCCAATGGTTTGATGACGAACCTTTATTTATTTTATGTCCATTCAGAACAAAAGTCGAATGGATATATCGGCCCCAACGACTATATTTCTTCGTCATGGTGAAGTGCCCTATGTTATTTTTCTGATATCCCAACGAAGCTTCAATTTTGCAAATTTTCTTTCTGTGCAGTTCCCTCTGGAATTTGTAACTTAGCCCTCTTATTACTTACATTTCTAGCCTTCTTTCTAGTGAGCCTCGTCTCGGTGGTCTCTTTTACATTTTGATTCTTATCATATTTTAACACAGTCACTGTGAGTTGTGGAGATTCTTTCCTAGGATTCAGGGGTAATACATTTTATTTATATGGAGTAAGCACTTCAGTATTATGTGGGTCTCCTAATTTGCTTGTAACTTCGACATCAATATTTCTAGTGAAAACTAGCTTCGATCTGTTCTCTTGTTCTTCAATCAATTGTGTGATCCTTCTAGCCATGAAATATTTTAAGTCTTGTTTCTTCTGCTCCAAATATTCTTCTTCTTCCTTTCATCTAGCTTGAGCTCTGTCAATCCAAGGTTTTCCTATTAGCATGGTAAACAGGGCATTGTCTTCAATAAAATTAATAATCTCAAAATCTTCCTCTGTCAGAGTTCCATTAACATTCATAGGTATTTGAGCGAGTCTTCCACATAAGTTTACCAGCTTTCCTCTTAATAACCCTATTCCTCCTAGTGAAGGGATCATAGTAGGCCTTCATATAGCTTCCCAAGTTCTCTCTGTCATGATATTCACTTGTGTTTCCTCATCTAGAACATAGCCATTGTCGAAGTCTCCTATTCTTGCTTCAATGCATTCTTTGTCTTTCAAAATCTTTGATAGTCTAACATCTCGATGGTCATCCAAGGTGTCTTTCATCTGTAGTAATACCTTCTCTGATTCTTTCTGGGATTATGTTGTAGTCTTAGTTTCTGGATCTATCTTAGGTTTCTTTTGGTTCAGAGTCATTCTTTCAAGATTAGAGATCATTCTAGGGCAATCTAGAACTTTAGGGTCCATAGCCTTACAACAAAAACAACTAGTTCTTATTCCAAGGAATTCCTTATCCATATGTCCCAGTCTTCTACAACTATAATATAGGGTTAATCCTCTCTTTTTTTTAAATTATCCCCAACCTCTTTTGTACTGCGTGTTAGAATCGTATGGGCTAACCTGCAACAAATTATTTCTAGGATCCTGCATCCATTTGTTAGTCCAAACATCTTTTCTATGCATAGGTATAACATATATTTCATTATTCTTGTCAGATCTATTCATCACAAAAATTCTTTCATCTATTAGTGCCCTAGTTTTTAAGCTAGGACATAATCTATCAAACATTCCTAGAGCCATACTCTAGAAAACAAAAAAATTCACTTATCTTACTTTTACAGAGCACAAATATTTCAGATCTAAAACCTTTTAATTATTCTTACCTTTATCAGAGCACAGAAGTTACATATATTACCTCTTTTATTCTTACCTTTCTTAGAGTTCCAAGTGTTCAGATTTGGTTTCTTTTCTTCAGATACGACCTCCTTTCTTCAAATTGAGTTTCTTTCCTTCAAATCCAACCTATTTTCTTTATCACAGAGCTTCACAAATCAGTAGAACACTGTGCACTAGGGAAACAAATCTACGCACAGAGCTTTCATAGTTTCAAGTCAGATTTTCACACAAATCTTCTACACATGGAGATTTCTCTTTTCTTCAGTTACCAACGATCACAATTTCAGGTCTCGGCAATGGAACTATTTGTTGGCACAGGGGAAGACCCAGGGTTCAACGGTACAACAACGTACCAACAAAACCCTAACTACCGGCCCTTTCGACAACACCTGCGAAGCAGATGAAGTCTCACCCGAGGTAGAGGTGGGGGTGGTTGCAGGACTCAAGTGTATACAACCTTATCTGGTACACAGATCTATGATTATAATACTTAATACAGTGCTTAGCACCGTCATTTACTTAATATGGAATCACTATTCACTTCGCTAATACAACAGATCTTTGTAGTATCCACACTAATCTACTACGTTAATCACTTAGCATCAATAAGTAGGTTAGATATAGCTGATCAAGCACTGATCATATTCATGTATATCAGATCTAACATTCTACACATCATTAGCACTTAGCATAAGAATATCTATCTAATCATCTTAAAGCACTAAGTAAAAGAAGAAATAAATACATTCAGACAAGCACCAAGCGAGACAACACAGTGTTTATGTGGTTCACCCCCACCCTGGGGTTACAACCACTAGCTCTTCTTCTTTATTGTCTTCAATCAATCGGTTACAAGCACATAGCCTCAAAACCCTTACTCTGCACCAGAAAAAAGATTTGCGTAGCTCGCTATATATTTCTTCCTTGTGTTACAACACTAATCTCTTCACAACCTATCACAACCACTTGCAATCAACTATGCAATCTTCTTATAGTCACACACATAGCACTTACAATCCTTCGATCACATAGGTCTAGCACTTAGCTCACCATCCTACTAGGTCTTTTTCTTACATCACCTAGCTACTTATTTATACATTACAAAAGGGCCTAAGCATGGGTAAACCCATGGTATGACATCCCATACCCGTTACATAATCCCAAAAACCCAAAAAGGACCCAAAAGTGGGTCGAGATCCTGTGATCTCCGCTTCGTCTTGCGCTCCTCCTTCGATAGGTTGTCGAAGTCCCAAAATGGGTCAACATGACCAAGAAACTCCCAAAGCTTGGTCAAGGGACAACACCATGAAAAAATGAGAATAATAGGGGCTAGTACTAGGATGGATAACGCCTTCGATGAGAAATTCTTGAACTATTTTCTCAATTTCATTTTTCTAGGAAAAGGGATGACAATAGGGACGAATATTGGGAGGTGTTGTCGCAAGAGTTGGTTCTAGGTTGTAATAGAGCCAAGCCTTAGCACATTTTGAATGAAATAATAATTATTCAATTGATCAGTCATATAAGGCTTCTAGAACTAGGTCTGAAACATGTCTTTCACTCATTTATAGATCATAAATGAAGAGGCATGACCTCGTTTGCCTAATTTAATTAAATAAGGAAGATGGATAGAGGATAGGGGGTGAAGAGGAATGAAACAAAGAGTTAGGTATCTAATTCTGATAAGTCTAATCTTCATTTCAATAGAGGAATGACAAATAACTTCAAAAGACAAAAATGCATATATATAACTTGTAATCTAGGCAGAAATAGTCGAGCTACAGGTCTTGTTTTGCTCACAGCATAAATAGAGGAAAATTTGAACCTAACAGGCTGCCCAATAAATGACTACAATAGAGGTATTACTGAATTGGAGCTCTTACAAGTTAAATATGTAAGAGAAGGAAGAAATATTGAATGTAAACCAGAGAAAACAATACAAGAAAAGACAGAATTACACAGTGACGAGGTATAGAATCTCTTAGCATTATGTTCTATATTTGCTGAAAGAAATGGCTTTACAAACCCAGGACCTAAAAGGATCTCGGGATGTCCCCCCCCCCCAACTTTTTATTATCAAAGGATATAAAATATATGTCTTCTTCCCCCTCCTCGAATTATTGAGAAACAAATCGAATTACAAAACAAATTCGTCTAGAAAGGAATAGGTGTCTCATGATTCGAAACCATAAATAGTGAAAGTATAACTAAATCCCTAAATATAGGGCTTAGTGGTTAATTTTAAATAATGAGCATTTAAAATAAGGAAACAACTAAGAATCCACCATGTAACAGATGAGAAATGACCCCAAAATTGACTAAGAGTCGTGAGAAATGAATTGACAGTGTTCAACTGAAATCTGGGCGTGTTCCTACATTTCTGGGCCATGTCTGCACAAAAATGCAGCACCATCTTGCAGGGAAATTTTTTCTCCCTTCCTGAGATCCAAATTCATATCTAAAGGTACCATTGAAAATATTATGACTTCTAGATGTCAATTGACTATTTGAGTGTGTGAAACATCCTCTCCATGGCTGAAAAAATTGAGTTTTACCAAGGCAGTTTTTTTTATTTTTGACGGAGGGCGTTTTCATTTTACAGTTGGAATGTTTAACCCATCGGTGTTTTATGCATAAGGATGGAACCCCGATTTTGAGCCTTCGGGATTTGGTGAAAAGAGGAGTGGCTTATTAGCATTCTTTCGATGGTCAAAATCGTGAAAAGGAACGTGGCTCTTATATATGACCCTTCTTGCGATTTTCTTGGCACCTTTGGAGTTTTGTATGAGTTGTCTTGTGACTTGGTATGAGTATGGATTTCGGTGGATAGTTGGGAGATTAGGACGTGAAGGGTAGTGGACCTGAAGATTTTCATAAAAGAGAATAGGTGCAAAGAGTTTGGCTAAATCAAATTTAAAGTCAAATAAATATTAATTTAAAATTATATAAAATAATTTTATAATAATATAAAAAATAAAACTTATAGTTTGGTTTTTTTAAGGCTTATTTTGACACTCAAAGAATTGCAAACTAAGACCAATAGGAGACCTTTGTAAACTTCAAATCTTTGAGATTCTGGCCAATTGTGACGCAAGGCTTTGAGATTTTCAGGGTAGAGAAACTCGGCAAAAATGGCAATAGATTTAGAGGTTTTACTGCAGTGGAAAGGTATGCGTTAGGTGGTGCAATGGCTTAATGGTTATACAAGCTTACTCTAGGAGACAAGGTTCTAAAACTAATTGGTGTAACTAACCTAAATTTTGGCGAAAGACACTAAGTTTAGAAATTTTCAATATTGTTCCAACATAGGCTGCATCTAGGGATGGTGCTTTCCTGTAAAGCGCCAAGAACAGTAGACCACGTGCCTTTATCCATTGGGTGCCCTGAAATCATCCTTATCAAACTCTAAACCCTGTCACTTTACTTGTGCCTTTCCAAAACAAAAAACCGCTTATGCATTCATTAAGCTATGGAGTAGTAATGTTTTAAAACAAAACCATACTAGATTCCAAACTGAACTAGAAACATACTGAAAACCACCACTGTACTCTAATGCTCAAATTCAAGCTTATTTATAAACATCACCTACTCTAACTGATATCACTGCTTTTTTCAAGTATAGGAAAATTTCCAAATCAACCAAGTGAGTATCTGACTAACAAACTTAATTATGCTTCCATCTTTGAGCGCAAAAATGACAGGAGCAACTGCAAATTTCAAAACATGCCCTGGGAGTAAGTACTTAAAGTTTTGAAATTCAGACTTCGATAAGTTGGAAATAAAAAATCCATTCCCCCATTTTGACTCCATATAAAATGCTACTGGATCGTAGAAGGTAAGAGATATACCACTTTCACAATTAATCCATACTTCCTCCTGTTGGGAAAGCTATCTGAAATTATTTTGCACGCTTTGTCCACTGCTGATTCTTTCTTCCACTAATGCAAAAAGGTTGCATTGATACATACTGGTCTGTTGTTGAATAGTTGCTAAACAGGGAGGAGAGATCAATTGTTTCAGTAACCCCTACTTATGTCCTTCATCTGCTGTCCAAAGATCTTCTTGATAGCTTTCATACATAGGATGATCTCTTTCATGATGTTGTTGATTGATTTCCTGTTGAACCAAGTTTTCTTGCTGCTCATCATCTTCAGAAATACCTTCATCATATTCATCAAACAAAGGAGGAATGTCATAAATTTTTGTGTGAGATGAAAAATAAATTAGCTCTTCTTGCTCTTCTGGATATTCATTATAAACAGGTTGCTCATAGCACATTCTGGAACATTGAATTTCATAAACTTCTATTTTGTGAGGATCTAGCAAAGATGGTTGAATATCCATGAACTAATTTTCATGGGGATTTACAACCGTGATCATACCTAAAATCTCTATTACATTTGGATGATTTCAATCCTTCTGAAACTCTTCATGAAATGGCTTTTTGGCACCATACAATTCCTCATATTTCAAGGCCTTTCCTTGATCATGAAGCTGATAAGTAAGGGGCTCTGCCATAGCAAAATGACTGTGTTCTATATCAGCAAACAGTGATTGTATATGACCTTCCATAAGTTGTTGGTCTTCATGAATATTTAAACCAACAATTTCATCATCATGTTGTACAATTAAACCATTTTCAGCATCATTAATATTAAAAAATTCGTTATGAGCGTATTTCTCTTGAACAAGATAATTAAAAATAGAGTTAGATACAAATGAGCTTGAATCTAGCTCTTCATCTGAAAAAGCATTTTCCTTGTCGTCGCTGCAGCAAATCTGGTTGTGATCGGTTTGAAGGCCTTCTGACCTTTTTGCTTCATCTTCATGGATTTTAGTTTGATCTTCTTCTTGAATACGATCACAAGAGCTATCATATTCTGCTTCTTTATCATCCAACTCTTCTTCATATTGATTATCTTCATCGACTTGAGAAATTTATGTTATTCCTTCCTCCTCTTCAAGAGGATTTGTTTGATCTTTTTGTCTAATGAATTTTATATTGCAACAATCTTCAAAATGGATTTCAGTTGAACAGATCCTCTTAAAATGTTGATGAAAAAGTGTGTGAAAATATTTCAATGAAGGAATACTGGAATGGGGTAAAGATTTATACTAGAGTCTAGCATCTCTTTCTAACGAAAACATAAACAACTTCATGAGGACATATTCATGATGTACATTTAATTCATCCATGAGCTTGTGGAATTCGAACAAGTGTTGAGAAGGATTGTCATCTGCATATCCTCCAAATTTAGGAAGGACATCTTCCCAAATTTTGATGTCTGGAACAGTGTTTGGAAAACCATAAACATTTGTAAATTCTAGAGGATCAAACCTCACAAAAATTCAAGCAACGAATGAATTTGACATTTTGAGACCAGTGGAGTCGTCAGGTGAATGATCACAGCCAATTGAATGCCTATCCCTTGTTCACCATCAAGGAATAGGTCTAAAATTTATGTCGTATCCCAGGGAAAATAACCTCATTCCTCCATCCCCAACAACGACACTAGAAAATGTTGTCGCAAGAGTTGGTTCTAGGCTGTAATAGAGCCAAGCCTTTGTACATTTTGAATGAAATAATAATTTTTTGATTGATCAGTCATATGAGGCTTCTAGAACCAGGTCGGAAACATTCCTTTCACTCATTTATAGATCAGAAACGAAGAGGCATGACCTCGTTTTCCTAATTTAATTAAATAAGGAAGATGGATAGAGGATAGGGGATGAAGAGGACTGAAACAAAGAGTTAGGTATCTAATTCCAATAAGTCTAATAATAATTTCAATAGAGGAATGAAAAATAAATTCGAATGACAAACATTCATATATATAACTTGTAATCTAGGAAGAAACATTCAAGCTACAGGTCTTGTTTTTCTCATGTCATAAATAGAGGAAATGTTGAGCCTAACAGGCTGCCCAATAAATGACTACACCAAAGGTATTACTGAATTCAAGCCATTACAAGTTAAATATGTAAAATAAGGAATAAATATTGAATGTAAACCAGAGAAAACAATACGGGAAAAGACAAAATTACACAGTGACAAGGTATAGAATCTCTTAGCATTATGTTCAATATTTGCTGAAAGAAATGGCATTACAAACCCAACCCCTAAAAGGATATTGGGTTGTTCTCCCCCAACCCTTTGTTCTCATCAAAGGGATATACAATATATAATTCTTCTCCCCCCTTCTCTAATTACTGAGAAATGATTCGAATTACAAAATAAATTCCTCCAGAAAGGAACCAGTGTCTCATGATTCGAAACCAGAAATAGTGAAAGTATAACTAAATCCCTAAAATTAGGGTTTAGTGGTTAGTTTTCAATAATAAGAATTTACAATAAGGAAAAAATAAGCCTCCAATGTGTAATAGATGATAAACGACCCCAAAAATGACTAAGAGTCATGAGAAATGAACTAGCAATGATTAACTGAAATCTAGGCGTGTTCCTACATTTTTGGGCCATGTCTGCACAAAAACGCAACACGGTCTTGCAGGGCACTTTTGGATTCCTTCCCAAGCTCCAAATTCAGATCTAAAGGTACCATTGGAAATACTATGACTTCTATATGTCAATCGACTATTTGAGCATGTAAAACGACCTCTCCACGGCTGAGAAAATTGAGTTTTACCAAGGCAGGTTTTTTTTTTTTTACGGAGGGCGTTTTCATTTTACAGCTGGAACGTTTAACCCATCAGCGTTTTATGCGTAAGGATGGAACCTGAATTTCAGGCCTTAAGGATTCGGGGAAAATAGGAGTGGCTTATTAGCATTCTTCCGACGGTCAAAATCCCAAAAAGGAACGTGGCGCTTATATATGACCCTTCTTGCGATTTTCTTGGCACATATTGCACTCTTTCGGGCCTCCTTGTGAATTCTCTCCTTGGAGTTTTGTATGAGTTGTCTTGTGACTTGGTATGCATATGGATTTCAATGGATATTTTGGATATTGGGATGTGAAGGGTAGTGGACCCGACGATTTTTATAAAAGAGAATAGGTGCAAAGGGTTTGGCTACATCAACTTTAAAGTCAGTTAAAATATTAATTTAAAATTATATAAAATAATTTTAAAATAATATAAAAAACAAAACTTATATTTTTTCTTTTTGTATTTTGACACTTTAAGGCTTATTTCAACACTCAAATAATTGTGAACTAAGACCAATAGGATACCTTTGAAAACTTCAAAGCTTTGATATTCTGGCCAATTGTGACGCAAGGATTTGATATTTTCACGGTAGAGAAACTCGGTGAAAATGGTGATAGGTTTAGAGGTTTTACTACAGTGGAAAGGTATGCACCGAGTGGCACAATGAATTAACGGTTATACAAGCTTAGTCCAAGAGACAAGGTTATAAAACTAACTGGCACAACTGACCTAAATTTTGGTGAAAGTCACTAATTTTAGAAATGTTCAATATTGTTCCAACAAGAGGAAGGCTTTCGAGGACTAGGGGAATGGAATGTGTTGGTTGTGGAGCCTGATTATCTTCCTGATTCAGAGGTCCTTGCTTTCATCCATGTTTATACCCCATGAAGTATTTACACCCCATAATTATGTACACTCTTCCATGCAGGGGAGTGCAGAGGGGGGGTACCCCCTCTGTGGGGTTTGGGGGGGCTATCCCCCTGGTTGGGGGGTCTAGGGGCAAGCGGGCTCCCAGTGGGGGTTCGGGGGCGAATCCCCCAAAGCAAAAATTTCCTTGTAAAAGTATATTGTAATTTCATTGTAAATCTAGACCGTTCATTATAAGGTTGCATATCTAACGGTAGAGATTATGTTAGGGTTTTTTTCCCTAGAAGGCAACCCTCTTTTATGAGGGAAATGTATCGCGGCTATGGTTGATTGTGAATATTGTATTATGAGAGAGGATATTGTGAGAGAAAGAAGAGGAAGTTACAGTGGGTTTTGTTGTAGGTTGTATCCCTTCATTTGTTGGATAATAATAAAGGAAGGACCTGGTAATTTCTCTGGTGGACGTAGCCCACATTGGGTGAACCACGTAAATCTGTGTCTCTCTTGTATTGTGTGTCTTCTATGTTTTTTTTCTGCATTTGTTTTATTTTATTGCTCTGCGGTCCTATTTTTCTAACAACTGTTATCAGAGTGTAAGGTAACTCGCAGGAAAAGAGGGTTCCTGGTTTGAGTAGGAGCAATGTCGAAAGATGGAAAGTTTAGGGTCGAGAAATTTAATGGACAAAACTACCAGTTATGGAAGATGCAGATGGAAGACTATTTATATCAGAAGGATCTATTCCTACCACTGAGCGGAGTAGAAAAGAAGCCGACGACCATGAAGGATGAAAAATGGGAGATTCTTGACATAAAGGCTCTAGGAATGATACGGTTGAGCCTAGCAGCGTCGGTGGCTTTTAATATTTCGAAAGAAAAGACAACGAAGGGTTTGATGGATGCATTGGCCAAATTGTATGAAAAACCCTCGGCGTCGAATAAGGTATTTCTAGTGAAGAGATTATTTAATATGAAGATGTCAGAAAGTGGGTATATTGCAGATCATTTATATGAATTTAATACAATTACTAATCAACTAAGTTCTGTAAAAGTGGACTTTGATGATGAGGTTAGGGCTCTTCTAATCTTGTGCTCATTGCCAGAAAGATGGAATGGCTTGGTCATGGCTATAAGTAACTCTGTCTCTGGTTCAAATACTTTAAAATTTGATGATGTTGTTGGTGTTATCCTTAGTTAGGAAATGCGACGAAAAATCATAGGTGAGACATCAGGAAATGCGTTGAACATGGAGAATAGGGGAAGACAAAAGGATAGAGGAAACGGCTCAGGAAACTGCGGAAATTCTAGGAAGGGTAGATCCAAATCCAGACTTGGAAAGATAGAGTGATGGAATTGTGGGCAAAAAGGACATCTGAAGAAAGACTGTAGAGCTCCAAAGAAACAAAGAGATGGACAATAGGAGAGAAATCAGGAAGCAAATGTAATAGGTGATGTGTTACAAGATGCTTTGATTCTTTCTGTAGATAATATTTCCGAGTCTTGGGTAGTAGATTTAGGAGCTTCATTTCATGCCACACCCCATAGGAAACATTTTCTAGAT
>ML787073.1:688537-702000 GCA_009831015.1 Picea engelmannii
TATAAACATTTCTTTTTGGATATGTTGACATATTGTTTTCAATTTTCCAAGCTTTTCAAAGCAAGTACAGAATTGAACTTCATCACTTTTTTGCAATAGGTAAGAAGGTAAGACCATTTTATTTTATGAAATTTTCTTATCAATATGCACTGTCTTGTTTTGAAATTAATAAATTTGAGCTTGTTTTCTCCCTTTGAAATGCTCATTAAAGTATGAAAGGGGAATTTATCAGGGATAGGATTATTCTTTACTAGGCCTGATAGATTATGATGGGAAAGAAACCCCCCTAGAGTTTTCTTTTAGAATTTTCTCAGACTCTCAAAACATGAGAAAGCAATGAGCATATACTAACTTGGGCTCATAAAATCCACAAGTAAGTGATTATTGTTCCAAAAATTATTCTCTGCAAGATTTCTATCTACACTCACGTTGGATGATGTGGGATACGTTAAGGTCCACCTTCCAACAAGTCTCACTCCATCGACACCAACACCTCATTTGGAGTAGAGATTAGAGACTACTTAGTACCCTAGAATCTGCTTGCCTCAATGGCAAATTTCCTTGCTAACAACCATGGGAATACATCAATGTCTCTTGGTTGATAGATCCTATAGTTGACTTGACATGAATACCTTTATTTGTTCCTATTAGGATGTACTATAGGTACCTTGAGGCCCATTGACATCATTGGTGGGTCATCTCGCATTGGTTAACAACATTCATTAATGGTCGGTAATCCAATGATTCCTTTTTGTGTTCGACTCCAGAACATTTATTCACACAAATAAGAATTGTACCAAGGGTTAAAGCTTTGAAGCTATTGAAGACATAATTTTAACTGGTTCCTTTCAGGAATGCGCAGAAGACAAGTTTAGAGATAGCCATCAGATAATTTGCTTTCATAAACAGGAAGTATTTTTCTCAACAAGTTATTTTTGGTTCAAGTTTCTCTGCAGATTTCGGATTATTTCATCAGTACCAGTCAGTGCCAGACATAATCCATCAGTTACAGTGGTTATCAGCAGTACAAATTCCAGATACAATTTTGGCACTCTCCATATTCAGACTTGACTTCAAAGATCTCTATAATAAGAAATGCATAACATGGAGTAGGTAATCAAACTTAGGTACGCTTAGTTTCATGTTAGTTTAATGTATTAAATTACATATTAATAATTTGAACTAGGAATGCCTCGATACTCCATAACATTTCATTATCCCTATACTATGTACTTAACAATCCAATCCTTCTTGACATTTCATATCATGGGAAATGCATTGCATTATCTTGGCTGAATTCGACACGATTCATATGTATTGATATTTTGAAAACGTGTACGACCATCATCATTTCCTTACACACTATTGATCCTCACTACATTTCAAACATCCTTCTATAATTCCTCTCACGACCTATTTTACACATCATACTCTATTCCTCTATTTCCCTCATCTAATTTCGTTGCTCACCTGTGGACCTTTCCTATTATACCGAGTGAGACTATGGTGGTGAATTGTCATGAACCTAAGACTTATGCAAATTTGGAGGCTCTTCTTGAGTATGGAGCCACCAAACACATTTTTCAAAAATATGGATGGGAGTCGTTCTTCAAGAAATTTGATGGGTATGATGATACGGTTACACTTCAGTTCACTTTGCACTTTCATGGTGGACTAGCTAAAGTGGGCTAGCTAGAATTTGAAGTCACAGAAAAGTTCATTTCTGAAGAAATTCAATTACCCAGCACTGGTCAGAAATGGACGAAGGGCCAGCCTATCGACAAGAAGCTCTGCACATAGCTCCTACAACCCTAGTATCAGAAATTACAATGGTCAGAGGGCACATCAAGGTCATGGTTGGAACCAAAATGGGCTTAGTTGCTATCCATGCTCCAATGCTACCTCACTTGCAAAGGTCGGTACATGATCGTGTCTCCATGTCATGCTTGACTCCTACTACATTTCAAACGTAACCATTTGGTAAACATCCCCTATTTACTGTTGAAGAGTTTGAAGAAAATGGTAGAACAAGTTCGCAAAGCCAAAGATTTTAGAGGTAGTTTGTTTCATTTTGGTCTTGTCAAAATTTTGGTTAAGTCTGCGTTATCCCACAAACAAGAATCTTGGGATATGTTCATTGTAAGAACCCTAGCTTCTGACAAATCTAAAAATAAAAATGTGGAGTCCGCTCCTCCACAGAAGAAGTCGAACTCTAAGAAAAAGGGTGTTAAAACCCTGACCAAAATCTGTGATGACCCTAAGGATACACCAGACTGCACAATTGAGGCCAGTGATGATAATCCTGGTACAAAACATTCATTTGATGTCCATGGTTCTGATGGTGTGGAAACTAACCATGAAAGAGTGGAGAACACTATCCCTACAGAGGAAAATGTTGAAATTCTGATTGCTCCTCCAACTACTAAAAATATTATTGATGTGGAACAACTTGAGGAGTTAATTAAAAAACCTAGGAGAAATCCCAAACGAAAATGCACACGCACACTTTCAGATATGGATAACTCAGTTCCTAGTTACCCACTACAGGAAAGATTAAAAAGTATATATGATCATGAGGAGGCTCCGGAGTCTTTTGAGATGACGTGGACTCTCTCCCAATTGATTCAAAAAGTCCGTAAAGTCAATCAGCAAAATAATGTGCCCAAAGAAATTGAGCGGGACAAGCCAATTCAAATGCCTTTTGATACCCCTGTTCAGGTGTATGAGAAGTTCACTCATGAACTCAGTCTAGTTGACAACCCTGTTCAAGTATATGATGAGTTTACTCCTAAACACAGTCCAGTCGACACCCCTGTTCAAATATATGATGAGTTTACTCCTGAATCTAGTTCAGTTGACACCCATGCTCAAAGACCAGATGAGTTCACTCATGTGTCCAACCCTCAAACAAAACAAGGTCATGGTAAAACATTTGAATCTTACTATGAAATCTCTTCCAGTAGATCCTTGAGAACAATGCTAGTCAGATTGGAAAACAGGAATCACAGGTTAAAAGAGAAGTTACATGAATATACCATATTGTATCAACACATCAAAATAGAAAATGAACTTATGAAACTCAGGCAAGCTCACTTCTCATCAAAGATTGAACGATTAAAACAAAAAAATAAAGGTCTTTTTCAAAAGAATAGGAGACTGCAAAAGACTACCAGGAAGCACATCATCATTAATCAAGTTCTTAAGAAGGAAATTAGAAACATGAAGAAACATGAGAAATTGAAAATGTTGGTTGCAGCTGCTGCAACACTCTGATGAATCTCAGTTTTTGACTTTTTGTTGTCTGAGGACAGGCAAAGACTTCATCTTGGGGGAATGTTAGTCTCCATTTTTTACTATATTTTTTCCTATATCATGTCAAATATACCCCCATTTTTATATCTAGTATCATTTCCTTCTAGCCTTACCATGACACATTTGACATCCTTTTACAACTAAATGGGGTTATTCAAGGTATTCCTATGATTCAAGTTATTTTTAACCTATTTTGACATTTTGAACTAATATTGATACTAATGTGACATGAGTTAGGTACTTGTTCCCTTGAAAACAGACTTATCAGTACCAGGTACTGGCTCGCACTTAGTGGAGATGCCAAAGACTTGCACGACATGGCCAGATTGGATTGACCGTCCGATTCATATAATTGATTGAGTCATAACTCAATATGATGACTCAGGGAAAGATTGTAGAACTATTTTATTATAATGCTTTATGATCCATGCTTCTTGACACTGCATGTCATGAAGCTATGAAGTTAGTTTTAACTGACTATGAGTCATTTTCAGATCTAAGATTCATTTAGATTAATGCACCTATGTTCAAAACTATTTGGGGAGGATCTATATAAACCAGGATTTCTCTCAAGAAACATTGGTTACAATATGCTATGTGATACGATTTCTAATAATACAACTTGCTATGTGTTATGTTATTCGTTGTTAAAATGATTTGAGTTTGTTTTATGAATTATGGAGCATGAAGTATGAAACAATTTTTGCATGGAATAATCTGAATAGCTCTAGTTTCGTTTTAGGGCGATTGCACCTCTTGGTTGGGCCCACCAACAGGTTCAACTTGTTGTCTCTTTTTTACAGTAGAGTTTGTTTATCTTTAGTTCTAGAATTTGCATGTGAGTTAGTTTTTGAACTCGAAATTACTCTGTTAAATTCTGGCTTAGCCATTTTTCGATTAGATCATTTTCAGTTTGATATTATCTCATAGATTGATGAATGTTGAATGAGTTATTTATCTTTGTAGAATTTGAAGAATGAACCAAGTTCTTAATCTAGATTTTCTCTATTTTCCAGTTTCCAGTTTGATCATGATTTAAAGGTAATTTGAGTTTAGACTTATTCTGTTCTGTTAGGAGAGCTAGCTTGTAGTCTGATTAAAGGAAGCTTCCAGTACCTGTAGGGTAAAATAGGACATTTATTTGTTTCACCTGTGTTAGATTTAGAACCGCTTGATGCTTAGATTAAAAGGTTTTTAAAATGATCTCACTTTTATGGTTTAGATAGATATGATGATGATTAGATGTTTAAGATAATGGTAGATAGTCTTGGGTGATTATATTAGATTAGGAATACAAATACCTTTACTTAAACTCAAAACTATTTCCATTTGATGAATTAGACAAGAAATGATTAGTTTCAAGATAATCATTAGGGTTCAGTTTCTAAGAGTAAGTTTGTGTTTTCTTCTCAGAATAACCTTTAGATAGGAATTAGAATCTTACCAGCACATATAGTGTAGCAACTCTAAGTTCACTTACCCTGGTTTGAAAATTTAGTGTTTTTAGGTAATTAAAAATCTTTAATACAACATCGTAACAATAACCATCGACCCAATCAGAAATTCAATGCCTTCAAGGTTTGTTACTGATTACATGAGGGTCTTCTTTCCATGTTAGCAATGTACCAACCAATAATCAATTCCCCATTCATTACCTCTTGGGGAAATGACTATGTATATATTCCCTACAAAAAATGGAGTGCCATTAAATGAGTCTACTAAATGACCAAAGAATAAAAAATTGATGTTAGTTATTCAAAATTTAATAGAAGGTTTCAACGAACCTGAAAGTACGAGATCTGAGACATGATCATAATATGTTGAAATACTTGATTGGTCCTCGTCCAACTGGAATAATTCCATAGTTATATGTTGACCAATGGGGAGTTATACACAATCCTATCTATCAACCTAGTTTCATGATTCACAATAATACCATTCATTACTACTACATGAACCATAGAAGCAAGAGAGTTTTCTCATCCATATTTCAACTATTTCATTGTATGATGTTCAAGCTGAATGGAATCCATGAGTTCCATGGATTGTTTTGCATTTATACCACTGTGATCGATCTACATATTCCACCTCCCAAAAATATATATCTACATGTCTTTTCCTATGTCATTGGTCTTCACGGGTTCTTGTTCCCTCTCCCATTACTAAAGAACACCATTCAACAATGGATTTCACATCTCGAATGAGGGAAGTAGTTGTGAACTTCATTTCTTTCCTGCGTAACACTCTTTTTATGCATGTGATTGCTCCATCATGCTCCCCTTTCCCATGCACAGACTCAAAATAGTTCCAAATATGTGGTACCTTCATTTTTTTGTGCAACATACACAACCATTGAAATGCATGAGAATTTTTTAACTGGTCTACGCAACCATCTGAACAAATCCAATTTTGATCCATCTATATGTTCTTCTCCTTAAGGTGATTGTAAAAAAATTGAAAGCAATGTTGTACATAGGCTAATTCATGGCACCGATCATTGCTTATGTAGAAGTGGCACTCCTTCAATATAACTTTGTTTTCTTCGTTACTGTCTAGCCCATGCATGTATGTGATATATACCATCATGTTGACATGATTTAAGTGATAATATTGGCTTTGAATATCATTTTGTGGTTGAAGGGTGCAATTCTCAGCAAAATAAACCAATGATAAGACAATACCAATGAAAAATGTATCTCGACATATTCTAAAATGTGTGTCCTGCCATCGAACCACATGGACATGCCGAACACATTTCTGTGTCTTTTCGACGAATTCCATCAATATCATATGCAACATATTTAATGATTTGCAAGGAAACCTCCTTGCTCCCCAATTCATACTCATCTCTTACATGGAATCACTTTCTCAGTAATTCGATTCCACCACACCTGGGCCATGTCCCATCTAAGAAAGTTTTTTGATAAAATATACAAATATTTGTCCTTGTATGCAATATGTTGTGAATAAAATCTTTAGATCCTGATGATGAAAATATAATGGATCATTCCTGCAAAAGGGTGTTACGAAAAATAGGAAAAATATGTGTGTGTGTGTGTGTGTGTGTTTGTACACAACAACATGTGTTTTGAATTATGTTTATTAGAACATACCAAGGCTTGCATTTATGGAAAGATATTTGGCCCAAGTTAAGTGCACTGTGTATTGTCCTGAATCTCTCATGCAAGTTTGTTTGTCTAATGTCGAGAAAATGTTTAATATGGGGTTCATGGTCCCTATATCCCCTTCTCAATTTTAGTACATATTTTTGGTTTGAAGAAGGCCCGGTGCTCTCATGCCAAAATTCATGCACTAGTCCCTTAACTTCTCCAATTAACTTCATGTCGGAATGAGGTGTCCTACCAATTGTTATCATATTAATAGGAAAATGCAGACATAAAGAGATCTCTCTAGATCCACCTAGAACTAGAACAAAATATAACAGAAAATAAGACTTTCCCTAGGCTTTAACTATTGAGTTTACTAGTTAACAAGAGATAGACAACGTACCGTTCACATGTCATTTCCTCTTTCCATTTCCATCCTAGCTTTGTTCCAATGCTTCAAATATATTGAACCTTCAAGGGAACACAAGCCAACCAAAGTGAAAGCAATATAATATACTCAACAAGAATCTATGTATGTGATCAAGGAATCATACAATAAAACAAGACTAGTTTTATGGGAAAGAAACATATTGTTGTATCATATTAAAATGAAAGTGGAGATTACAACAAAAGACTTGATGTCGCAAGGTCCCCTTTCAATGGCCCTTTTCTCTAACACACACGCTTGCTCCAAAACCTTTGAATGGAGAAGATCCACCATGTAGCTTGTAGAACTAAAGCAAATCCCCCAAGAAGAAGTAGGAAATATCCATAAAAATATTAGCCTATTCAACCTTAGCATTTTCCATGAGATATCACTCTTTATATAGTGTGAAATATAGATGGATGAGGAGATTAGGATGATCCCACCAAATTAGAGAAGCAAGTAAGATCCAAACTGTTTGGAGGCCACCTCATCTTCTAAAAGATCCCCTTCTAGAACTTTCGTGAAGTTTTACTTTTTCTTAGATTTTGACATCATCGCACCCTAGGTATAGTGCAGCCTACGGAGACGTCACAGTCCATCTCTAGAGAAGGGGGCAAAGATTAGGCATCGTCGCACCCCGTGCATTTTGTAGGGTATGACAACCTTCCTTAATAGGGTTTTTGAGAAGAGGAAGCCAATCACTTTCCTCACGGAGAAAAACTCTTTTTATCTTTTCATGGGAACAGAACACATGTTATAAGTGGACCACTGGGGTGACCAAAATAATGTGTAATAGAATGCCCCCCAAATTATGAAGCTGGAACTCGTGACATCTGAAATACTTTGTAGAATGTGTGTGTCATAAACAAGGAGTGCACCAATCGGGAACCTACAAACAATCAAGCATTAGCATAATAATATACCATCATTTGAGGTAGGAATTCTCATACTCATATTACATAAATTTTAAGTGAGTCATGACCACTAAATATACCCTGTGGATCCATGTCATTATAAGAACAAAAAAAAACAAAACAAAACATAATATAAGACTTTCCCTAGGCTCTAATTATTGAGTTTAATAGTTAACAAGAGATAGACAACATATCGTTCAAATGTCGTTTCCTCTTGCCATTTCCATCCTAGATATGTTATAATGCTTCAAATATATTGAACCTGCAAGGGAACACAAGCCAACCAAAGTGAAATAAATATAATATACTCAACAAAAATCTATGTATGTGATATAGGCATCATGCAATAAAATAAGACTAGTTTTATGGGAAGGAAACATATTGTTGTATCATATTAAAATGAAAGTGGATATTACAACCAAAGCCTTGATGTCACAAGGTCCCCTTTCAATGGCCCTTTTCTCCAACATACACACTTTCTCCAAAACCTTCGAATGCAGAAGATCCACCATGTATCTTGTAGAACTAAAGCAAAGCTCCCAAGAAGAAGTAGGAAACTCTCCATACAAATATTAGCCTATTCAACCTTAGCCTTTTCCATGAGAGATCCCTCTTTATATAGTGTGAAAGATATATGGATGAAGAGATTAGGATGATCGCACCAAATCAAATAAGCGAGTAAGATCCAAACCATTCGGAGGCCACCTCATCTTCTAGAAGATCCCCTTCTAGAACTTTCGTGAAGTTTGACTTTTCCTTAGCTTTTGGCATCATTGCACCCTAGCTATAGTGTATCCTGTGGAGATGTCATAGTCTAGCTCTAGAGAAGGGGGTGATGATAAAGCATCATCGCACCCCATGCATTTTGCAGGGTGCGATGACCTTCCTTAATAGGGTTTTTTAGAAGAGAATGATATTCACTTTCCTCATGGAGAAAGACTCTTTTTATCTTTTCATGGGAGCATGAAAACATGTTATCAGTGGATCATTGGGGTGACCAAAATAATGTGTAACACTAGTGAAAACCCACAAATATGTTGGCCCACCTGTTTCGAGGCTATCTCATCTATGAGAATACTTTCTAATGGTTTTGATATTGCATTTCATGAGATGAGAGGTTTTGTTGGAGCAAATGATGTTTTCTTGTGATCTTTCTAACAATTGATTGTGACAAGAAATGTCGGGCTGCATTGTGGTCTTTAGAATGATATTTTTTGCCAATTCTTTGAAAATCATATACAAGGTTTTTAACAATATGATGACTTGTTTCTAAACTTTTGACTGTTTTAATGACTAAAATTCTCCTAATAGCAGTCAAACTTCTAGATTTAACAAAGAAAAAACTAATTGACTTTTAGCATCATCGGATTTTGGTTCAAAATACTATTTAATTATTTTATAAGAATGATAATGAATAGTATGGTTAGGTAACTTAAATTCAAGCGATGTTAAACCACTTTAATCCACCTAAATGCATTTAGGATTTCTTCGTCACACACTACTCAATCTAGGTAGAAAATATGAACTCTTATTCTGGCACTCTTGACCTCCCTATTGTGGAGTTAACAATGTTGCAGTTCTTTCCCCTTCAATCACTGGTGGATCAAATCTAGGAGGAGAGTGGACATGGGATTGACTAGTTTCTAGAATGTCTGACTGCCCAACAAGAGATTTCACCATAATAACTTCTTCACCAAAATGGTATGTGTTAGTTGCCTCTCTAATTTCATCCATTGTATAATCATCTCCAAGAAAATCCTCCATCATCTGGTCATCCACAATAATTTTTCTTGATGAGATATTTCATGGATTGGTATCTAATGAACTCTTGCACTTTTCTTGTGGTAATGGAAGAGAAACAACAATGACATATATTCCACTAGAAATTAGATTTCCCTCTTCTGAAAGCCTACACTTTGACATATGGAAATTTTCCTTTTCTCTTTATTATTCTACCTTTTTGATAGCTTTCTCTTTCCTCAATGAATTTATTTCTTGAATATATCATTTCCCCATTCTTAAAGAGAAAAATTGGCTTCCAAGCACCCCACCACAATTTTTTCTTGGTATTACACAAGAAGGAACAACTAATAATTCCAATTCCAAGTGGAAAATTTGTCTTTGTATTACAAAAGAAGACATGACTAACAATTTCAATTCAAATTGGGCAAATTTGTCTTGGTATTAGAGAAGAAGACACAACTAACAATTCCAATTCCAATTGGATAAATTTGTCTTGGTATTACACAAATAACAATTCTAATTGGATAAATTTGTCTTGGTATTACACAAGAAGACAAAACTAACAATTCCAATTGGACAAATTTGTCTTCATATTATACAATAAGACACAACTAACAATTTCAATTGGACAAATTTTTCTTCCAATTCCAAGAAGACACAAGAAGACACAACCAACAATTCCAATTCCACTTGGACAGATTTTTCTTCCAATTCTTCCCACAATTGTCTTGCAATAGTAGAAAATTGTCTATGAATTAAACAACAAGACAACAAAAAACCCCATCTATTCCTACTACTTTTGTGTAGATGTCAAGATTGATATAGATGATGTAGGGGGGTGTGCTTGGGGAATAAAAATGTCTAGAAAGAATGCATGCACGTTCCTAAAACACGTGCACATTCCTAGAATGTGTGTGTGTTCCTAAAACGCGTGTGCACTAAAGCGTGTGCGCATTCTAGCAACACGCATGCATTCCTGCTAGGCATGGATGAGCACACAATCAAAAGGATTTAAATTCACAAGAATGTGTGTGTTCTCTTAATGAAACATATATAGAATTTATTATAGACCAAACATCTTTATGAATAAAGTTTTATAGGGGTTTGGGGACAACTAGGACCTAATGGCTTAGGATTGAAAGTGTTTTGAAGCATAGATAAATGGTTAGAGCATCAAGCTGTGGGTGATGTGGGTGCAAGGTTTGTGGGGCATTTAACAAGAGGTATATGCATGGTTCACTTAGGTCTTGAGTGTGGAGGGGGTTAAGTTTCAAGTATAGGTTATGCCTAGACTTAGATGGAGCTAAGGAGGGTCTAGGTCATGGTATAGGTCTAGGTAATGTTCAAGGTCTAAGTCTAGAAATAAATCTATGTCATGGTCTAGGTCATGGTCTAGGTATAGCTCTAGGTTTATGTCATGGTATACATCATGGTCATCATATAGGTCTAGGTCATGATATAGGTATTTCCATGTCTAGGTCTTGCTATGTCTAGGTCTAGGTCTAGGTATTGACATGTCTAGGTCTAGGTCTAGGTATTGACATGTCTAGGTCAAGGCCATTTATTTCCTTGCGATGTAGAGAGGGGAGGTGGAGAGAGAGGAATAAAGAGAATGTGATAGGGGGAGAGGGGAAGAAAAAGAGAGTGTGAGAGTGAGGGAGAGGGATACAAAGAGTGGGGGTAGAGAGAGAGAGAGAGTGAGAGGAATCGGGGGAGAGAGGGAAGGGGGGGTAGATAGAAGAAAAGAGAGAAAGGTAGGGAGAGTGGGGGAGAGAGAGGGAGGGGGATAAAACGAGTGAGAGAGAGAGGGTTATATTCCAGAGGTAAAGAGAGAAGGGGATAGATATGGATTGTCTGGGAGTGTGAGATGGTGGGAGAGGAAGACCAAGAGGGGGGGTAGAGAGAGAGAGGTGGGAGAGAGATGGTAGATGTATGAGAGAGAGAGGAGAGATAGTGGGAGGGAGGTATGAAGGAAGGGGGTATAGAGAGAGTGTGTGAGAGTACATATAGGGAAGTGTTTTGTCATACATAATCTAGGGCATGTCGAACACTGATTGCAAACAATACAAAATCAAGTAAATTTAACCTTTTACACATGTTTCCAGACTGTAAATGGGTAATGACAATAGTATAATATTGAAAAATGTACAAATACATAAGTGTTCCAGTAACACATAATCTATTCCAATGTCATAAGAAAAATTCCCAATCATGGATTTTTGATAATATAAAATCAAACAATGGGAAATCCTGGAGAGACATGAGAAGACCTAACAATGAAATCAAATCAAATCAACAAAAAGATAAAAAAATGTGAAATATAAAATGATTTAAAAATTAATTAATAAAACCATTCAAATAAGGATAAATATTCCATATAAAGAATATTGAATCCACTAAAATATTATGCTTATATTAAAATAAAAAATTAGAATCAACGTACCATTATCATCATTAAACCATGTGAAATCATTATTAAACCATAGGTGAATGGTCATATCCATAAAATATCATTATTAAATAAGAGGTATAGGCATACTGCACTTAGGGCTTGTGTGTGGAGAGGGTTAATGGTAGAGTATAGGTTATGCCTAGGATTAGATGGAGCTAGGGGGATCTAGGTCATGGTATAGGTGAAGCTCTAGGTCATGGTATAGGTCTAGTCCATGGTCTAGGTCATGGTCATGTTCATATAAGTACTCATATAATTACTCCATTGGAAGAAGAAAAAAATCTTGACACTCACCTTACAGGAAAGGATTCCTTTCTATGTTGCACATATACTTTATTCATTGCGATCCTTGCATTTCCTTTAGAACATGTTTGTATTTCTTTGATGTCTATGAATGAAATAATAAAACAGAACTCACTCATATTTATGGTAAAATATTTTATCAAGAAATAAAACAAATTATGATACCTACCTACCTCCACCACCTAGCGAACCAACACTCTATTATCCTCTCTGTTTAGTTGTATTTCTCCTCCCTTTCTCCTAGACCAAAGGACCAATGATCTTATCTCCTCTTAGATCTGCCATTTTCTTCTCTATGATATGCCCTATTTTATTTTAAGTCCTTTCATCACCCACTCATCAAACTTCAAATTAATTTAATTTTGATTTTATGAACAAAATTTTTCGTCCTACGCTTAGAGTCCCATCCCTACCATTTTTCATTTTTAACAACATCATTGGCCCACACCTCGATTGTTTGTGCCTTGCCTTGACTTTCCTTTCCATGTCAGTCCATGCCATTCCTTGCCTTTCCTTTAATTTTCATACCATTCCATTCCTTCCCTTCCCTTTTAGATAAAAGAGGTTGAGGAGTGTTATTGGCACATAAAACTACCCAATAGGAACATGTGCACATTACTAGAATGCACACACATTCCTAGAATGTGAATGTGTTCCTTCTAGGAAAGGATGAGCTCCCAACCTAAGGTCTTAGTATTAAAAGTGTTTTAAATCATGGAGCAATGGTTAGAGCACCAAGATGTGGGTGCAAAGGTTATGGGGCCTTTAACAAGAGCTATATGCATAGTGCACTTAGGGCTCAAGTGTGGAGGGGGTTAAGGGTTGAGTATAGGTTATGCCTAGGATTATATGGAGCTAGGGGATTCTATGTCATGGTTTAGGTCATGGTATAGGTCAAGCTCTATGTCATGGTTATTTACATTCTCATGGTATAGGTCTAGGTCATGGTGTAGGTCTATCTTTAGGTCTATGTTGTGGTCTAGGTCATGGTCTAGGTCCAATTATAGTTCTATGTCATGGACTACGTCATGGTCATCGTATAGGTCTAGGTCATGGTCTATGCTCTAGGTCTAGGTCTAGGTCTTGAAATGTCTAGGTCAAGGCCATGTTTTCCCTTTTGATGTACCAAAATTTCTATAATGTGTGAGATTGTGAGAGTGAGATAGAGAAATATATAGAGGGGGGGTAGAGAGATACCATATGAG
>ML787073.1:713185-727869 GCA_009831015.1 Picea engelmannii
TATTGCACATGCAGTGGGAGTTGTGAGCAGGTATATGAACAATCCAGGTAAAGAACATTGGGAGGCAGTAAAGTGGATTCTCAGGTATTTGAGAGGTACTACTACACATGCATTATGTTTTGTAGGTTCAAACACTTTTCTACGGGATTATGTTGATTTAGATATGGTAGGTGATAAAGACAGCAGGAGGAGCACCACAGGGTATGTTTTTACTATAGACGGAATAGTAGTAAGTTGGATTTCGAAACTGCAAAAGGTTGTTGCACTTTCAACAACAGAGGTAGAGTATGTTGCTGCTAGAGGCTAGTAAAGAGATGATTTGGTTACAAAGGTTTATGGAGGAATTGGGAAAGAAGAAAGAGAACAACAGGTTGTACTGTGACAATTAGAGTGTCATTCACCTTGCAAAGAACTCAACCTTCCATTCGAAGACTAAGCATATATAGTTGAGGTACCACTTCATATGATCTGCCTTGGAAGATGAAAAATTTAAGCTGGGAAAGATACACACTAGCCATAATCCTACAAACATGTTAACAAAGGGAGTAATCAGGGAGAAACTGAGTTCTTGCTCAGTTTCAGTTGGTCTTCAAGAATGGAGATGAAGATGAGAAATTTTCTAGGTCCAATAAGGTTCAGAGTCCAGCATATACAACAGTGGTGGAGTTGTTGATATCAGTCTCCAAGTGGGAGATTGTTGGTTGTGGAGCCTGATTATCTTCCTGATTTAAAGGTCTTTTACTTTCAGTTGTGTTTATACCCCATGAAGTATTTACACCCCAGAAGTATGTACACTCTTCCACATGGGGGAGTGCAGAGGGGGGGTACCCCCTCTGCGGGGTCCGGGGGGGCTATCCCCCCAGCTGGGGGGGTTGGGGGCAAGTGGGCCCCCAGCGGGGGTTCGAGGGAAAAGCCCCTGAAGCAAAAATTGCCTTGTAAAAGTATATTGTAATTTCATCATAAATATGGACCGTTCATTATAAGGTTGCAGATCTAACAATAGAGATTATGTTAGGGTTTTTTTCCCTAGAAGGCAACCCTCTTTTATGAGGGAAATGTATTGTGGCTATGTATGTTGGCGAGTATTGTATTCTGAGAGAGGATACTATGAGAGAAAGAAGAGGAAGTTACAACGGGTTTTGTTGTAGGTTGTATCTCTTCATTTTGCTAGATAATAATAAAGAAAGGACCTGGAAATTCCTCTGGTGGACATAGCCCACACTGGGTGAACCACGTAAATCTATGTCTCTCTTGTATTGTGTATCTTCTGTGTTTTATTTCTGCATTTGTTTTATTTTATTGCTCCGCGGTCCTGTTTTTTCTAACATGAAGTAGAGAGTAGCTTCAGGAATTTGAAAGGAGATTTCTATTGGAATATTTCCAAGTCCAACAACACTTGCTTGAGTTTTTTGCCAGAAATTTATAGGAATATTTTCCTTATTCAAAAGATTTAGGTCAGATCCTATATCTAGCAGAGTCTTCAAATGAAAAGGCATTCCTTGAATTTTTAAATCCATAAGGACATGGAATGTTTTATGTTGAATTGGAAATACTTGCTCTTCTTCTTGTTCTGTCTTGTTCTCTTGTTCTTTGATAAAAATTTTAAGTTTACCTATTTCTTTGCCAAAATTTGAGATGGAGAGATTCTGGACAGAGCAACATATAGGCTTAATTGAACATGGTTCCAAAGCCTTTTTAGAGCAATTTCTTAGGTTCAAAATTTTTCCTTTAGTCCTCCATTTGTAAAAGGAGATGAACATATCCTTTTCATCCATATAATCTTTCCATTCTTTTGATAAGCTCAATTTTTATTCATTTGAGCTACTTGAAGCAAAGTTTTCTACACATGGATGAGTAAATAGATCCCAATTTAACATTTCTTTCATCCATTCTGAATTGACTTTCTGTTTTTTACAACCAACCATCAAAGAGAAAAATTTCTCAATTTCTAGTACAGATGGCCTTTGAAGGTCAAGTGGCATAGTTACTTGACATCTTCTATTAATTTATGTACAAGAGTTTGTTCTTATAACAAGAACATGTGGTTCATGAGGAAAAGGGAAGTCAGAACACTGTGGGTGAGGATAGGGTTCTTTTACAGTGGAATGTGGAGGTGGAAGGTTAGTTTGTGGATTATGATTGACATGTTCAAACTGCAATTGGTCTTCTTCTTTGAATGCAGAGAGAGTGGATAGAGTGACTAATTTCTCACAATATAGGCATTGAACTACAAAAGGAACATGACCAATAGAATTTGCTAAAGAGTGGAGTGAAGGATGTAAACAGAAGGATGAGGTGGATGACGAAGAAGAAATTGAAGAGTTGTTTCAAGATAGAGATTTTTGTGGAAAGGAAATGACTGCGAAAGATGCAGATTCTTTTATTTGGGCAGACGTGATTGCCCTTGGGATTGGAACTTTTGGTGTATCAATAACCCAGTCTATGGGGAAAGAAAGATTTTCCCACCAAATTGTTTGATGCTCCATTTTTTGATTTAATGGGTCAGTTAGCACCAAAGTACTGGATTGAGAAGTTCGGCTAGGGGTATGTAAGACTGCAGGAAATAAAGTATTGGTATGTCTAAATCATCCCCTAGTTTGTATGGATATATTTGTTCTAGTTTGACACATATCAAATCCAGTGGTTCTGATTTGGAGTTTCAAAATATCTCCAAGGTTATCATCAAAATTATATACAGAAAAGTTGGGAAAATAGTCAAAATAAACAAGACCATTAGAAAGAGGGGCTACAATCCCACCTATCAATGAATCAGTGAATTTGTTGTGTGTCATATCCCTGACTATACATAGAGCATAGGAATCAATGCCTTTATGAACCAGGGGACTAATTCCAACTCTGATACATCCAAACTGTAGATAATTTGTTCCATGTTTTTTGGCTTCATTTTTTACTTCTTTGAAATTTATCAAGGAAATAGTCTGACTGACATCACTATTTTGTTGTATTCAGTTTATTGATTCCTTCACAATTACCCTAGAAACAGTCTTGAGATGAAACATATTTAGATCTTTATAAACTTGGCTTGGGGATATAGCGGGTAATTTCCAGGCAGCTTGAGGTTGAGTTTCTACCTCTTCAATGTTGGCATAATTTAGATTGTGGGATCTATTATTTGCAAACATATATTCTAGACTACTAATAGAGTCTCTTCTAGATGTACTTTGATCCTCACCATTTTGTAATTCACGGAAAGAAACTGAAGAATCCATATGTTATAGGAGAGATAACTATAACTGCATAGAAAAGAAGGGCATTTAATCTTAGTCCTCCGCTCCAAAGAGAGAGAATGTCAAATAGGCTCTTGGCTGACTGCTCAGGCAGAAACTAATTACTCTGTCAGGAAGTCGCAGAAGTGGAAACCTTGTCTTTTAAAGGCTCAAGACTTCTGATATGGCTTCAGAGAGTCGCAAGAGTAGAAACCTTGTCTTTCAAAGGCCCGAGACTCTTGATACAACTCTAGATTATTTCTTTATTATAACAAACAAAACTTAACAAAGTGAGAGATCAGAGAGTACCAAGACGTAGAAGGTTAAGTAGTAGAATAAAGACAGATGCATGAGACAGATTCATCTTCAAGCTTCATTCTCCATCTGAGGAAGCCCCTGAATACAAATGGTATCAAATCCATGAAGCAATTTTCACGTCGGGTATGATAACAGATCTCTTGTTTTGTTAAGTTTTGTTTGTTATAATAAAGAAATAATCTAGAGCCATATCAAGAGTCTCGGGCCTTTGAAAGACAAGGTTTCCACTCTTGCGACTCTCTGAAGTCGTATCAGAAGTCTCAAGCCTTTGAAAGACAAGGTTTCCACTTCTGTAACTTCCTGACAGAGTAACTAGTTTCTGCCTAAGCAGTCAGCTAGGAGCCTATCTGACATTCTCTCTCTTCGGAGAAGAGGACTAAGATTAAATGCCCTGCTTTTCTGTGTAGTTATAGTTATCTCTCCTATAACATATGGATTCTTCAGTTTCTTTCCATGAATTACAAAATGCTGAGGATCAAAGTACATCTAGAAGAGACTCTATTAATAGTCTAGAATCTATGTTTGCAAATAATAGATCCAACAGTCTAAATTATGCTAGCATTGAAGATGTAGAAACTCAACCTCAAGCTACCTGGAAATTTCCCGCTATATCCCCCAGCCAAGTCTATAAAGGTATAAATATGTTTCATCTCAAGGTTGTTTCTAGGGTAATTGTGAAGGAATCAGTAAGCTGAATACAACAAAATAGTGATTTCAATCATACTATTTCCCTGATAAATGTCAAAGAAGTCCAAAATGAAGCCAAAAAACATGGAACAAATTATCTACATTTTGGATGTATCATAGTTGGAATTAGTCCCCTAGTTCATAAAGGCATTGATGCCTATGCTCTATGTACAGTCAGGGATATGACACACAACAAATTCACTAATTCATTGATAGGTGGGATTGTAGCCCCTCTTTCTAAAAGTCCTATTTATTTTGACTGTTTTCCCAACTTTTCTGTATATACTTTTGATGATAACCTTGGAGATATTTTGAAACTCCAAATAAGAACCATTGGATTTGATATGTGTCAAACTAGAACAAATATATCCATACAAACTAGGGGATGCTTTAGACATACCAATACTTTATTTCCTGTAGTCTTACATACCCCTAGCCGAACTTCTCAATCCATTACTTTGGTGCTAACTGACCCATTAAATCAAAAAATGAAGCATCAGACAATTTAGTTGGAAAATATTTCTTTCCCCACAGACTGGGTTATTGATATACCAAAATTTCCAATCCCAAGGGCAATCACATCTACCCAAATAAAAGAATCTGCATCTTCTGCAATCATTTCCTTTCCACAAAAATCTCTATCTCGAAACAACTCTTCAGTTTCTTCATCATCATCCACCTCATCCTTCTGTTTACATCCTTCACTCCACTCTTTAGAAAATTCTATTGGTCATGTTCCTTTTGCAGCTCAATGCCTAGATTCTGAGAAATTAGTCACTCTATCCACTCTCTCTACATTCAAAGAAGAAGACCAATTATAGTTTGACCATGTCAATCATAATCCATGAACTAACCTTCCACCTCCACGTTCCACTACAAAAGAACCCTGTCCTCACCCACAGTGTTCTGACTTCCCTTTTCCTCATGAACCACATGTTCTTGTTATAAGAACAAACTCTTGTACAGAAATTAACAGAAGATGTCAAGTAACTATACCACTTGACCTTAAAAGGCCATCTATACCAGAAATTGAGAAATTTTTCTCTTTGATGGTTGGTTGTAAAAAACAGAAAGTCAATTCAGAATGGATGAAAGCAATGTTAAATTGGGATCTATTTACTCATCCAAGTGCAGGAAAATTTTCTTCAAGTAGCTCAAATGAAGAAAAACTGAGCTTATCAAAAGAATGGAAATCATATATGGATAAAAAGGATATGTTCATCTCCTTTTACGAATGGAGGACTAAAGAAAAAATTTTGAACCTAAGAAATTGCTCTAAAAAGGATTTGGAACCATGTTCAATTAAGCCTATATGCTGCTCTGTCCGGACTCTCTCCATCTCAGATTTGGGCAAAGAAATAGGTAAACTTAAAAAGTTTATCAAAGAACAAGAGAACAAGACAGAACAAGAAGAAGAACAAGTATTTCCAATTCAACATAAAAAATTCCATGTCCTTATGGATCTAAAAATTCAAGGAATGCCTTTTCATTTGAAGACTCTGCTAGATACAGGATCTGACCTAAATCTTTTGAATAAGGAAATTATTCCTGTAAATTTCTGGCAAAAAACTCAAGCAAGTGTTGTTGGACTTGGAAATATTCCAACAGAAATCTCCTTTCAAATTCCTGAAGCTACTCTCTACTTCAAACAATATTGCCTGCATCTAAAATTATTGCTAGCAGACATTCCTATAGCTTTCATTTTGGGGACACCATTCTTTGCAACAGTTGAACCCCATGGATCTACTATGCTAGCCAATAACAGACCTGGTTATTTTATTAGCATTTTCTCTGCACCGGAAAATAAGAAAGTTACTATAAAACCTCCTTTTGTATCTATCCCAAGGATATCCAATATGGTACAAACCATAAAAAATAAAATCCTCAAGATTGAAGAATTAAAAGGACAACAATCTGGGATAAGGATAAAAGAGCAGTTAAAACAAAGTCAAATTCAATAAAAAATTATTTTGTTAAAACAAGAATTCATAGATCAAGTATGCTCTAAAAGTCCCACAACTTTTTGGAAGAAAAAGAAACATGAAGTTTGTCTCCCATACAAGGAATACTATCAAGGAAAATCCTGTCAAAGCAGAGCTATCCCTATGAATGTTGAATATCAGAGATTGTTTGCAGAGGAAGTTAAAGGCCTTCTTAATAAAGGCCTCATCAGAGAATCTATTAGTCCCTGGAATTGCTATGGTTTCTATGTGAATAAACACTCTGAACAAGTAAGAGGCATTCCCATACTAGTAGTAAATTATAAGTCTTAAATAAAGTCTTGGCTGATGACACATACCCTATCCCAAATAAGACTAGTTTGGTTACAAGGATTGTTGGTGCAAAAATATTTTCAAAATTTGATCTAAAATTAGGATTTTGGCAAGTGGCTATCAAAGAAGAAGATAAATTTAAAACAACCTTCAATGTCCCAGCTGGACATTATGACTAGAATGTTATGCCATTTGGCCTAAAGAATGCACCATCCAAATTTCAAAGGGTCATGGATGATACACTAAAACCCTACTTTGATTGGCTTGTTGTATATATTGATGACATACTGGTGTTTTCATCCTCTGTAGACCAGCACTTCAAACATCTTAAGAAATTTCTACAAATAAAAAAGCAAGCAGGCCTAGTATTTTCAAAAAAGAAACTTGAATTATTCAAAACAGAGATCAAGTATATAGGCCATACTATAAAAAATGGAGAACTTACTCTACATACACATGCTGTAGAATTTGTTGACAAATTTCCTGACAAAATAACTGGAAAAGTTTAGTTACAAAGATTCTTGGGTAGTTTAAATTATATCAGTCATTTTTATAAAGGTTGTGCCCAAGATAGGAAATTATTAAATGACAGGTTGAAGAAAGACCCTATTCCTTGGACTGAAGCACATTCTCAGGCAGTCAAAATTATAAAAGCCAAGGCCAAAAGTATTCCTATATTGTATATTTCTGATGATGACCTTCCTAAAATAGTTGAAACAAATGCTAGCAACATTGGATGGGGAGTGGTTCTCAAACAAATCAGGTACCAGGGAGATAAGAAGAAGGAAGAAATTATCCGATTTGCTTCATGTCTTTGGCAAGAAGCTGAGAAAAATTACTCAACTCTAGATAAAGAAATAAAAGAAGCACTAAATGTTATCCACAAGTTTGAGATATTTCTTATTTATAAGAAATTTATTTTAAGAACTGACGCTGCTGCCATGAATAAAGTCTTGAATAAAGACATTAAATCTCTTGGTGACGTTAAATTTGCTAGATGGCAAGCTTTTCTCAGCAATTTTGATTTTTCTGTTGAACATATTAAAGGTACTACAAACTCCATCCCAGATTTCCTAAGCAGAGAATACTTACAAGCTTCTTGCATGATAATCTCTGTTCAACTCATAAATGGAGAAGAAACACTAGTAAACATTCATGATTCTCTAAATTGGGAAGTATATGAATCTGAGTGGAGACCACATTGGGAATTAAGAAGCACCAAAATATTGACTCAAACAACCCAGCTTGCATATTCAAATTTAGTACCAGAAATCCGATTCAGAAGAGTTTCAAATGTGTTAGCTCCCATCATCACTAGAGCTTCGCAAAATGTAGTTGAAGCACAAGAAGCTTTAACTAATATTTTTCATGATATCGACCTTATTTGGGACATTAGAGATAATCTGGGGAATAATCAACAATACTTCTACCTAAATAGACCACGATTATTATATCATTGGCCTGGAAGAAATCCAAAAATTTATTTCCCAAATAGTGATTATAATTACTCATCTTATAAAAAGATGTGGTGGAATTTTATTCAACAAGAAGAGTTTTTAACTCTAATCAAATTGGGAAACATTAACATAGCTACAGCAAAAAGGCCACCCCTTTGGCTTGCAGATTGGTGGAAATATTTTGGCCTCAACAAAGGAGCAATTGATCCAAGAATTTTAAGTTCTATATCTCCTTTACAATCAATCCAAAATCTTTTTGAGTATGGACCAAATGAACGAGAAATGCTTTGTCACTTCATACTTAATCATTTTCAATGGGCTGTCAAAGTAAATACCATTATTCAAATTATGAATGGCCAACCATTCATTGCACGAAAAGCATACAAGAAAATGTGGGACATACATACTTATGAAGAAAGGTTTTCAACTCATATAGAAAATGACTGGAAATTCAGATAATCCATTTGTAAACTCAGAGGCTTCCTCCGACGAAGAATGAAGCTTGAAGATGAATCTGTCTTGTGCGTCTATCTTTCTTCTACTATTTGACCTTCTACATCTTGCTACTCTCTACAGTACCAATCCAGTTATCTTAGCGAACCCCAAGTTGAACCTTATATGCTCCTAAAGAAAACTCCTAGCGAACCTTCGAACAACCCAACACCATAAACTTCCCTTAGTGACCACCTGCCTAGCGGGACTTACACAAGTGCTTCAGCACCTAAGAGAACCTCAGCATAGCTTTCCTCCAGAGATTTATCTTTCACTTGAGAGAACCTTGGCTATCATAGTCTTTCAAGGCACACAGATTGCAATAGTAGGCAAATAGAAACGAGAGTATTTAACAGATGCACAATAGGAGACAACATTCAGATTTCATAAACGCTTGCGGAAGTCTTTATATTAAACACAGAGAGTCGAAGCTCTAAATATAGGGTATTTAATAGGAACAGGATGCTCAGAGAAGAATTCTCTTACTCGCTCTCACACTTACAGACTTATGCAGACTTGTATACACACAGAATGACTCAAAGCTCAGACAGAAGGGAGCTTTAGAAAGGCTTGGACAACTTACAGATTGACTGACTCCAAAAAAATCCTTCTCAAGAATGAACTCCTCTTCTCCTTATATACAAATTTGTGGAGATGCGAAATATTTCATCAAAGAGACTTGACAAGACTCTGAACCCTACATGTTTTCCACTAAATCTACTTTTAGGGATTTGGTGGTAGAAATCGTGCAATATTCTTCCGACCAAATCATAAATTTATTCTTCAATAAGAAAAGTAAATCTTACTTTAGATCTAGTGGGGTAGTCGTGCAAGATTCTCCTACCATTTGTCACATTCTAAAAGACACGTAATGTGAGAATCTTGGAAATGCGGGTCAAACCACGCCAAAAGTTGGAGAAGTGCTCCAAGTTTCCAAGATGCTCATTATTCATTATTACAAAGTGGATATTGGTCACATCAACCCACTAAACCCAATTGGCACCATTTCCGGCCAATTAGACTTGAAGTACACTGTGGAGGTTGGTATCGTCAACCCACAGAAACTGACTGACACCACTGTCAGCCAGTAAGACTTTATGAATCATTATTCCACTGGCTGGTCATGAATATGTCGAAAGTGATCTAGATCTCAATGTTGAGTGTAGATTTCTCAGTACATTTCAGGATCTCCATCATGATCTTCATCCTACTGTACAAAATATCTTGTTTTGATGACCCAAGGATGCTTTTCTCTAATAAAAAGCATTTTATAGTCATTTTCCAAAATCTATTCTAGATTGTATATAGTGTTTGGAAAATGTCTGTGAAGAAATAAAAACATTCTGGTAGTGTCAATAACATCTGGATGAATAGTGTTGGGATTCAAACCAAACTTTTTCCACCATTCTATAAGTCAGTCAAGTTCTGGAAACGATGAAAACTAATCAGAAAATTTAATCATACAATAGTAATATCTATATCTGTCAGTCCATAAGCAAACATGATCCCACATTGCTTTATACAGAAAATAATTTATCTAAAACATTTGTTGATCATGATCTTGTTGTGGCCATGATTGTATATCTCTCATTCTGTTAATTTGGAAAAAGTTCCATGCCAGAGTTTGGTTCCATCTCTGTGTTGCTTGACAAAACCAGTTTCTATTAGCAGTTCTAATTCTGGTTAGGTCTCCTATTTCAACCAACTTTTGTCTAGATTCAATATTAGATGCTTGGTGCATTTGTCCTATCACATGTTGAGGTTAAATGACATGAATGCTGGTATTTGTAGAGAAACCTGGAAATCCAAACTCTACCCCTTCAGACCATCTTAACTGCCATTTTGGTACCCAATTTTCACAATATACATCCCATGTTGTATGATCATCTAGATATTCTGTGATAGGAGTATTTATATAATCATCCCAAGTATTGATAATCACCATGCTTTTTGAACAATATGCAATTTGGGCATGTGATTTTGAAATAAAAGCTAAGGTCTTCCTTTTCGGCGGGTAGCCATTTATACTTGGTAAAGTGATAAAATATCCAGGATCACCACTGGGAGTTTGAGAGGAGCCATGTGGCTCTACTGCAGATAGGAAAGGAGTTCCTAGAATGCATTCAACTGGTAATTCAGATAATAAAAATTTCATTCCCAATGCATATTCATCGAACAATAAGATTCCTTTGGGAATTTCAAAATCCATTTCTGTAGAAACATTCCCCGGACCTATAGCAGAATAATTGCTAGGAAACCAGTATTTGTGGGGAATTAAATATTTATGCACTAAATTCATGTCTGATCCTGTATCCAATAGTGCATTCAAACAAAAGATTTCATAATTTATTTCTAATTTTATCTTCACCTGATATTTTTGAAATCTAACAGGCAAGATTTTCATTGCTGCTAACACTTGGAGTTGAGCTGAAGTTTTTGGATTTTTGAAAGGTACATCCTCTAGAGGAGGTGGTATGGAATCTAACTGATCCCTGATATCTCTAATTTCTTGCCTGGCCCAAGAGTCTACTCTATAGCTGTCTTCAGACTCTTCTTCTAATTTCTTTAATTTTTCTTTCAAATCAGTAACTTCCTTTCTCAAAAGAATAATTTATCTAGCTAGATCAGTTACTGATGTATGTTGTAACTTTTCTTCCTTATTATATTTGATAAAGTCTTTGTATTTATATCAAAGGAAGCTTCTAAAAACAAAGGTTCTCTTTTTTAAAATTCAGCATACCTTGACCTTTGTTATGTTTTGATTGATTTCAAAAATGTTTCCAGAAGAGAATTCTTCATATATCCTTCTTGTAGGGCCTTAATCTGTGCTATCATCTATGCCTCTTGATCTCCAACATTGCTAAACATGCATATTTTTATCTTTTGGTGAAGATAGATTTCTGGTTCAGAATCAGACTCAGAATTATTTGAACTGTCTTCACAAGAGCAGAAGTTTGGATTTTTACATTTACAATTTTGATTCATCAAGATTTCTTCTTCTTTGTCTGAGTTATATTCAAACTCAGAAGCACTAGTAGATTCTAAACAACAACCTTGTTGTAAAAAATGAACTTCTTCTCTTTTTATGAAAGGGTTGTGTGGGCACTGATTTGTGTCATGGTTGTTTGCCCCACATCTGTTACAATGTATTCTTAAGGCCAATTGTTTACTATCCTGGGCTTATTTAGCCTTTTGTTCAGACTATTTTCCTTTTGTCATCCTTGATGCTTTATTTTCTGGACAAGTATGTGCAGTGTGTCCATTCTTGCCACAAATCCAACACTGGATTTGTTGCCTGGCCTGATGAGCATAGGTTTTTAATCTAATGACTTCAAGCTCATAGTAGTGTGTCTTGGGTTTATATTTGTATCTCTTCTTTTCTTTGAATTCTTTCTTTTTCCTTTTTCTCTTCATAGGGTAAAAAATATACAGACCATACTTCTCACATATAGATTTTCTATCTAGCAAGTGGGATAACCTATTCACATAATTATGTACTTTCATATTTACACATAATCCTACCAAAGATTTGGTGATGAGAGAATATATTTCTCCCCATGTGTACATTTCATATGGAAGCTTAAAGACTTCCTGCATTTTCAGATATTCTACAAATTTACTAGGTATGGCAGCCAAGTAAACTTGTTTCCATAAAAGGTTCTGACTATCCTTCACCTCAAAAATTCTCTGTGTCCAATCCTTATGAAATTCTTCATATTCAAACATCTTTCTACATTTCATATTCATAAGGATTAGCTCATGTTTTTCTGCTAATTCAGATATAGTTCCACACTAATGTTCAAGGATTGTTGTGGTAAGGGATCCTATCATATTTTTATGGGGAGTTCCATCAATATGATATACCACATCTCCTTGTTCATCTCTTAGAATTTTTGCCTCCATTTTAGCAATCATTATTGGAGATGAGATAACTTCCCACCATTTGCTCAGTGTTCCAGTAAAACATTGAATTATGGATTTACAGGCTTCAACTTCTGTTTTGCCTTTCATACACATAACTTTGTATGAAACATACATTCTGTCAATCATCTGCCTGATCTGTCCAACTGATAGGCTGTCAATGTTCCATTTGGGGAACTAATCTTCTGCAAATGTTTGAGTTTCAGGAAGTTTTCCTTTTCCCAAAAAATCTGGTACTGGTGGTCTATTTACATGGTGAGGGAGATTGTCATAAGTAGGTTTCTGAATAGATACAAGGGAAAGATTTTCTTTTGAAGATTCTAGTGTATCCTCTTCAGAAGGAAAGTGGTGAGGAAACTTTTATCCATTTTGGTCTCAGAAGGTTTATATACAGGAGACAATATGGATATAGGATGATTTGGGAGGATATAAGGATCGGGGATGGGTTTATCAAAAATAATATCCTTCTGTTTGATTTCTATAAGAGTTTTTCCCATATTGGAGAAGGCTTCTCCCAATCCTTCCATTAGCTCCTCATGATTTCTTTTGGACTCTCTAGATTTTGTAGATATTTCTGTTAGAGAAGTGTCCATTTTTTCTTTGACATTTGTAACTTTATCCTGTATATCATTTACAGACTAGAATATAGTGTTCATGGAGACTTGCAAATCTTTGATTTGTCCACGTCTGGCATAACCATTGGTTACAAATGTGTGTGTAGCCATGCCTCTCAAGGCAGTGTTTGTCCAATTTAATTGTTTTGATAATGATTGGAATTTTCTGTCAACACCCATGAGTTGGGTGGCTTCCTCAGAAAGAAGTAGAGGTACTACTCTAACTTGTCTGTTGTTATCTTCAAGTACAATGCCCTTCAATGGAGGAAAATTCGAACTTGATTCAATTGTCTGTCCTTCCAGACTTTTCCATTTATTCTTACGAGGTGTTTCAGATCCTCCTTCCATCATATGAACTTCAGCCTTCTGACTTAATTTCTTCCATTCATAGAAAGAAATCCATGTTTCTTTGTTAGATAAATTTTTTTTCCATTTTTGCGATAATTCAGTCTTTTCTTTATCTTACGTGGCTGAGTTAAATTCACTGGTTTCAGGATTTGTAAATAAATATCAGTTTAACATCTTCTTGATCCAGACTTCTTCTATGGATCCCTTGGGACAACCTTTCATTATTGAATGAAATTTGTGTATTTCATCTATTGAGGGTCTTTGCATGGTGTCAGATAGAGGGTTTGAAAACCTACAATCAGGAATAACCTGATCACATTGCTCAATATAACCTAACCCATACTTAGGTGTTCCGGGAGGCCTTGTGCCTTTGTAAATGTCTTGAAGTCTAGGATATAGAGTCTCTATTGTTGGCATATAATGAATCATTAAACAGTGGTGAGACTCAGAAGTAGATGCAGAACTTTCAATAGTATTATTTACAGAGAGGAAAGAAACTGAAGAATCCATATGTTAAAGGAGAGATAACTATAACTGCATAGAAAAGAAGGGCGTTTAATCTTAGTCCTTTGCTCCAGAGAGAGAGAATGTTAGATAGGCTCCTAGCCCACTGCTCATGCAGAAACTATTTACTCTTTCAGGAAGTCGCAGAAGTGGAAACCTTGTCTTTCAAATGCCCGAGACTTCTGATATGGCTTCAAAGAGTCGCAAGAGTGGAAACCTTGTCTTTCAAAGGCCCGAGACTCTTGATATGGCTCTAGATTATTTATTTAATACTTTAAACAAAACTTAACAAAGCGAGAGATCTGTTATCATACCCGGCATGAAAATGGCTTCATGGCTCTGATACCATTTGTAAACTCAGAGGCTTCCTCCGACGGAGAATGAGGATTATAAATAATTAAGGTTTTACGGTAAAAGTTATCCATGGATGGATAGGAGCTTCAACAACCCTACTTCACTTGGGAGATTTCCATATTATTTTTGCACATGGTAGACAATCAAGAATTTTTCAATTCTTTTTTAACTTGATTTCAATTTTTTTAAATATATTTGTTGCTTTTAGAAAAATGAGATTAGAGTTACAATTCATTTAGAAAAAAAATTAGTTCATTATGGTTTTAGGTCTGTTTTATAAAGAAATAAATAAATTGTAAATAATTAGAGCCTTATAATAAAATTTAAGGACAAGAGCTTCAACATTCCTCCTAGACATGAAAGATTCCCATATTATTTTTACAAATTGTTAAAGAAATTTTCAACTCTTTTTAACTTATTTGATTTCCAAAATTTCGAAATCTATTTTAGAGAAATGAGGTATGTTTTTTTTGTCCAAAGGGATATATA
>ML787073.1:737660-753812 GCA_009831015.1 Picea engelmannii
TCTTAGTGTCAATGTTTGTTTCAACACAACTATTAGAATACGAAGAAGCACAAAAGTCAAGAGAAAAAGAAGTGTCAAAGACCATCGAAGAAATAGGGAAATTCATCAATGATTTAAATACTCAACTCTATGAATCCAAAAGAATTGAATAAGTCATTTTGAAACAACTCAATGATAGGGAACAAGACTATGAAAATCTAGAGGATGAAATTGTCATACTAAAAAGAGAAATTGAAAAAAAAAAGCAATCAAAATTTGAAAACGGTTCAAAAATATTGAATGATATTATTAACAACCAAAGATTACCAAATGATAAAAGAGATTAGGATATGATCAAAATTCAACCTCTACTACACATAAAATAGATAAAAAGTCAGTCAATTATGCAAATGCTCCTAGAAATCCTTCAAAAAGAGAAGATAACAATATGGAGATGGCACCATTAAAGATTGTTTTTAATAAGAAGAAATCAACACCTCCTCCAAAAGGAGAAGGAAATACAGTGATCAAAAGGACTCCCCCTGTTGATACTGAGAGGGAGGTGAATCAGTATCAAGTAAAATTTAAAAACATTTTTCAACTTATACTTAAACCATTCAATTATATCCAATGAGCAATGAACAATAGTATAAGAGTTACACCAATACACCACAATACACCATACACAATATATGAGAAATAATCAATAGTTATTGTTCAAGGGAAGTAATGACTTCCAAAGGTAGCTACAACTTCCAAATGTAAAGGGAGGGATAAACCTCCAAGAGGAAGATACAATCCTCCAATATCAATAAAGGGTTGAACTCTCCATCCTTGCCCCTTCCTTCCACCCAAGAATATATGAGAGATAATAAAACTATATATTAAATCATCACCATTAACCAACCATCACATAGAACCTGATAATGTTTTATGAGACTTCTTCAATTTCTAAAATTATTCAATTCTTGGAATAATCTGATCCTGTAGATAATATTACTCAATGTATTCTCTGAAACTCCTCCAAGTTTCACTCTATGAATCCTCCCCAAAAATAATTTATAGAAAGAATGGTAGACTTTATTCAATTCCGGTTTATTGAGGAGACCAAACTTGTACAGCATGCCCCGCGCTCAATATTTAACATCAGATTCTGAAAATCGCACATAAGAAACCAAATTTTGTACTCTTTCCAATGGAATGTTTCTCACTTCATTTGGATTCTCTATGAAGAAGTTATGATTTTTTTACCTGAAACGCTTGTTTATTGACTAGCTTCAGGACTGGTCAAAAGCCCTGTCTTGCACAATGTGTATCTCCATAATTGTAGAGAATCAAGAGATGAAACTTTTACCACAGGTACCTTGATATGTCTTCTCAATGCCATATCGATTTCATCTTTTGAATAATTCTAGAAAAAACGTTATAGTGAAAATGGTAAGATGACCTGTAAATAACATACCTTATAACACATCACCAAAAGACTTCATCCTCCCTTGAAATCCGACCTTCTTTACTTCTAATTTCCTCTAAAATTGGAATTGTGTATCAAATGAATGTATAATGATATGTATCTATAACATTTATGTCACTTCCTTTTAACATTAGGGTTGACCTGACACTTTCTTATTTTGTAATTCCTTTCTTTAATTATCTTCAAGGTTTACATGTACTTCCTTCTTCAATTCACATTGTCATCTTCAAAAATTCATTTCTCCTCAACCATGAGGATCCACATGACATGCCACATACCACCAGAAACAACATGATGTATATTATCCATCCATAGGTGTTGTATCTTCATGTGCATTGTCCCTCATGTCCAAATACCTTCATCAATCTTGCGGTCCAAAACCCATGACTAGGGTTGACATCAATGACAACAACCAATATTCCAACAATCTCCCCCTTTTTCATTGATGACAACAATCATGCTCCCTCTATCATCATGATCCCAATTTCTCTCCCCCTTTGACATCAATGGAAAATATTAGGGCTTCTCTCGCTAATTTCAATGGCATAAGGTGACCTTTTTCTTTGGGGCTTCTCCCCCTGAACATGTGGCACTGAATAAAACTTCATCCTTATTTTTGGTCTTTGGGACTTTTTCTTCCTTGGAATCCTTTTGTGTGGCTTCTGTATTCTCTCTCTTCTTCATGTCTATGATTTATATGTTGTCCAGTCTTCTTGTTGCAGTTGCAACCAATCTTCCTGAGTTATTTTCTCTGATTTTACATTTTCGAGAGTCAAAAGTAAGAGTGTATCCTTGATCACACATTTTACTAACACTCAGTAGATTATTCTTCAAGTCTTCAACCAATAGGACATTCTTTTATTTTACATTTTTTATTCCATGTTCTACTACACCTTCTCCAATTATTTTGGCAGATGAGTCATCTCCAAATGCAACATTGCCACCCTTTCTCTTCAAGATGATGAATTTGTCTTGATCCCCGGTCATGTGTAAAGAACATCCACTGTCTATGTACCATTCATCTTCTTCTTTACATTCTTCAGTGGTTAATACTATTCAAAAATATTCATTTTTTGGAATCTCTTTCCTTCTCCATATTGTGGTTGGCATAGGGACATCTTCATTCATATATCTAGAATCTCATACTTTGTGACCAAGATAATTACATTTGTAGCATACAATATTTTTATCCATCAATGGGGGAAATGAATTATAACTTATGTTGAAAAATCCAAGATCATTTCCATTTGTTCTATTTACACCATTCAAGTTTCTTGCGTATTTGTTCCTTTCATTGATTCTGCAATTAATTTCCTTATGTCCAAATTTTTTACAAGTATAACAATGACCAAGAAAGATATTTTGATACCTTGGATTAAGTGGTCTTCTTTGTGATGTAGTCCATCTGGGTTCATGATATACTCTTCTATAGTTTCCTTCATACTGATTGAAGCTTCTTTGATTCCTGAAGGTAGGAAGTCTTCTTGGATATTCGTCTCTTTTGAAATCATTCCTTCTTTCTGGTATCCTGGTCCACTTCTCATCAACTGTCTGTGTAGCTCTTTCTTCAAGCTTATTGTTGGTATTTGAATATTATATGTATGTAGTTTCACCCATGCATCCAAGATGTGTTAAGTATTTTGGCACTTGAGAGTTTCTCAAGCTCTTCCTCAATGAGACAACTTCTAGTTCAATTTTCTCACAATCTTCTTCTTTCTTCATCATTTGGACATTCCTTACTTCTCTTATTCTTCTTTCTTCTTCGAGTAGAGTTTTCAAGGAAATGTTTTCTTCTCGTAGTTTCTCAAAGTCTTCTAATTGTTTCTTCAAGCCTACAACTTTCTTTTCAAAACTACCCAATTAATTTCTTAGTTTTCTATGCATGTCTTTGAGCTTGCTATTTTCAATCTCAACATGCTTCAATTTTTTAAGATTCTCATCTTCTTGTTGAATAATTTTTTCTTCATGATTTTCTTCTTCTTCATTGAAATTTTCTTCTTCACTATCATCTCTTTCAATACTCGGATGAGGACATTCAAATTCAACATGTCCTACTCCTTCACAATTAAAGCAAAATAATTGGCCTCTATTTGCTTCTTTGAAATCTGAGATGTTGTAATTTGCTTCAACTTCTCCTTCTTATTCTTCTGCTTCTTCCCTTTCATAAAGGTTTTGTAGCTTATCCCAAATCTCTTTTGATGATGCACATGATCCCACCTTGGATTTCATAGAATCTGTCAATCCATCCAGGATGGTATCTATTGCCAATTTGTTGTTCCTTTTTGCTTCCTTCTGAATGACAGTATTTGGTTTCTTCAAAGAATTATATCCTGAAGCAACTGAGAACCAAACATCTGCCCCAAGAGATTCCAAGTAAGTTTCCATTCTATTACTCCAGTATTCAAAATTGCTTCCATCAAATGGTGGAATCCCATTTGGAATTTTGTCTTCCATTTCTTCTTAGGATATTCCTTCTAGTGGTTAAACTATACTGAAAGTAACCCGCTCTGATACCAATTGTTGATATTGAGAGGGGGGTGAATCAGTATCAAGTACAATTTAAAAACCTTTTTCAACTTATACTTAAAACATTCAATTATATACAATGAGAAATGAACAATAGTATAAGTGTTACACCAATACACCAAAATACACCATACACAATATATGAGAAATAATCAATAGTTATTGTTCAAGGGAAGTAATGACTTCCAAAGGTAGCTACATCTTCCAAATGTAAAGGGAGGGATAAACCTCAAAGAGGAAGATACAATCCTCCAATATCAAGAGAGTTTTGAACTCTCCATCCTTTCCCCTTCCTTCCACCCAAGAATATATGAGAGATAATAAAACTTTACATTAAATCATCACCATCAACCAACCATCACATAGAACCTGATAATGATTCCTGAGACTTCTTCAATTTATGAAATTATTCAATTCTTGGAATACTCTGATCCTATAGATAATATTGTTCAATTTATTATCTGAAACTCCTCCAAGTTTCACTCCTTGAATCCTCCCCAAAAATAAGTTATAGAAAGAATGGTAGAATTTATTCAATTCTAGTTTATTGAGGAGACCGAACTTGTATAGCATGCACCATGCTCAATATTTAACATCATATTCTGAAACTCACACACAAGAAACTAAAGTCCGTATTATTTCCAATGGGATTTTTCCCACTTTATTTGGATTCTCTATGAAGAAGTTATGATTGTTTTACCCAGAACACATGTTTATTGACTAGCTTCAGGACTGGTCAAAATCCCTATCTTGCACAACGTGTATCTCCATAATTATAGTGAATCAAGATCTGAAATGTTTACCATAGGTACCTTGATATGTATTCTCAATTCCATAGCAATGTCACCATATGAATCATTCTAGAAAAAAAGTTATAGCTAAAATGGTAAGATGACCTGTAAATAACATACCTTAGAACACATCACCAAAAGACTTCATCCTCCCTTGAAATCCGTCCTTCTTTACTTCTGATTTCCTCTGAAATTTGACTTGTGTATCAAATGAATGTATAATTATATGTATTTATACCATTTATGTCACTTCCTTTTAACATTAGGGATGACCTGACACTTTCTTATTTTGTAATTCTTTTCTTTAATTATCTACAGGGCCTACATGTACTTCCTTTTTCAATTCATTTTGTCATCTTCAAAAATTCATTTCTTCTCAACCATGAGGATCCACGTAACATGCCACATACCACCAAAAACAACATGATGTATACTATCCATCCATGGGTTTTGTATCTGCATGTGCATTGTCCTTCATGTCCAAATACCTTCATCAATATTGCAGTTCAAAACCCATGACTAGGGTTGACATAAATGACAACAACCAATCTTCCAACACCCCCTAATAGATATCAATATATATTTCTTGGATATTGATATTCATGCAAAAAATTTGGACACAGAGTAGTACATTGTAAGGCCTAGAGAAAATACAAACCAAACAATGTCTAAATATATAAGAACAACCAGAATGATGTAAAGAAAAGAAATTAGAATTCATTGTCTCCTTTACAAGAGTAAATGTTGAATTCCAAAATTCCAACAACTATGGCCATAAATCCATTGAATGTAGATTAACAATGCAAACCTTGAAAACATGCAACCTTAACAATCAGGATAAGTAGATATGGAAAGAAAAACATATAGAATAAAAAGTAACATAATGTAAAGTGGCCCTGTATATAAAGAAAAAAAAGTGCCAATGGTATATTGATAGTGGGTGCTCAAAACATATGACAGGAGATAAAGGAAAATTTCTCACTTTAACAAAGAAGGATAAAGGTAAATTCACTTTTTGAGATAACGTATCTACCAAAATACTAGGGAAAAGCACAGTTTCTTTGGGAAACAAGAAAAATAAAGCAAAAATTGTGATGCTAGTAGAAAATTTAAAACCTAATCTACTTAGTGTAATCCAAACTTGTGATCAGGGACATATACTCATTTTTAACTGAAAAAAATGTGAATTAAGAAAAGAAGGTTTAGGAAAATTAGTTGTTATTGCACAGAGAACCTCAGTCAATGTGTACATCTTAGATATTAAGGAAGAAGAAGAATGACATATGATTCAAGTATATGGAAGTTGGTTATCAAACATGAGAATGGGACACTTGAGCTTTGATAACCTTATCAAAGATAATAAAAAGGGAGTTGTAAAAGACTTTCCAAAATTCATCAAGCCTTCATATCCTATTTGCAAACATTGTCAATTAGGGAAGCAACCAAGAGTCAGATTCAAGATAAAAGATCATTTTACATCAAAACCCTTGGAGATTGTTCACTTTGACCTTTGTGGGCCCTTTATGACTAAAATCATACAAGGGGAACACTACTTCATGTTGATCATTGATGACTACACGAGGATGACCTGGGTATATTTTCTCAAAGAAAATTTTGATGCATTTGAAAAGTTTAAAGCATTCAAGACTTATGTAGAGAATGAAACAGATCTCAAAATCAAATGTTTAAGATCAGATAATGGAGGGGAATTTACCTCTGAATAGTTCAATAAGTTATTTGAAGATCATGGAATCAATAAACAATTCTTATCTCCAGGACCTCCTCAACAGATTGGAGTTGTTGAGAGGAAAAACATAATTGTTCAAGAGGCTGCAAGAACTATGTTTAAAGAAGATAAGTTCCTAGACAAATTGTGGAGAGATTCAATATATACAACAATCCACATAGTTAACTGAGCACAAATAAAAACTAACCATGAGAAAACACCTTATGAATTATGGTTTGGAAGACCAACATCTGTGAAACATTTCAGAGTCTTTGGAAGTAAGTGTTACATCAAGAGGGATGAATATAATCTAGGGGAATTTGACTCTAAATAAGGTGAAGGTATATTTATGGGATATTCACCTAACAAAAAGGCTTACAAGTGCTATAATCTAAGACTACACAAAATAGTGGAAAGTGCAAATGTAAAAAGAAAAATCAATTCTCAAGATGAATAAAAAATTGATGAATGGATATGAAATAGGGATGATGAAGAAGATGGAAAATCACAAGATGAAGAAGATATTGAATAAATAGAAGACAATTAACCACAAACTGATGAAAAGAGGGATGATGAAGAAACACCCTTACCAAAAGAACCAAAAGAACCATAAAAAACAGTTCAAAAGAATCACCGTGAAAATCAAATTATAGGGGATAAAGAAGCATGAGTAGAAACAAGAAGGAAACTTAGATTTGATTATGAACATGTAATGCTTTCGGTAATAGAACCCAAAACTTTTGCAGAAGCCAGAAAGAGTGAACATTGGATAAAATCAATGAACGAGGAACTTGATCAAATTAAAAAAAATCATACATGGGAACTTGTCCCTAGACCAAAAGACAAGAATGTGGTAGGAACCAAGTGGATATTCAAAAATAAAGTCAATGAAAATGGACATATCATAAAGAAAAAAGCCATATTATTATGCAACGGATATTCCTAAGTGGAAGGTATTGACTTTGAAGAGACTTTTTCCCCATTAGCAAGACCAGAGGCCATCAAAATGTTCCTGGCATTTGCATGCTTCCAAAATTTCAAAATTTATCAAATGGATGTCAAGTCAATATTCCTAAATGGAACATTCGAAGAAGAAGTATATATTGAGAAACTAGAAGGATTCATATTAACAGAAAATTAGGACTGTGTGCAAACTAAAGAAGGATTTGTAAGGTCTTAAACAAACCCCTAGAGGATGGTTCTCAAGATTTGATCAGTATTTTAAAAAATAAGGATATAAGATAGGGACTACTGACAACAACCTTTATATCAAAATTGAGGATCAAGATATGGTTGTTGTGGTGGCATATGTAGATGATATCATATTTGGAAGTAATCTTACTATACTAAGAAAAATGTTTGCTACAGAAATGCATAAAGAGTTTGAAATGTCTATGCTAGGAGAATTGATCTTCTTCCTAGGTTTACAAGTCACTCAAATATATAAAGGAATATTCATTTCTGAAACTAAATATATCAAATAAATGCTAAATAAATTCCAAATGAAATACATTAAACCCATGTGCACTCCCATGGTCATGGGATGCAAACTAAGCCTAGATGATGATTCACCAAGAGTATACCAAACCATGTAGAGATCAATGGTTGGTAGCCTGTTATACGCAACATGAAAAAGACCAGATATCTTGTAGGATGTAGGAGTAATAGGTAGATTTCAATCTACACCTAAAGAAACTCACATGAAGGCAGTAAAAAGGATATTCAAATATATTAAAGGAGCCATGGAGTTTTGTTTATGGTTTCCAAAAACAAAATATTTTACATTCACAACATATACTTATGTAGATTGGGATGGTAGTATAGATGACAAGAAAAGTACTAGTGGATATGTTAGATTACTGAGTGGGGAGTGAATCAGTAATATAGATTTTTAATTATTTTAACGATAATATGCAAGTGTTATTTATATTTATGATCAATATAGAATTATCATCCAGTAAGTGCAGAGTAAATAAAACATGAAAAATGAACAATAATACACATACACAATACACCAATATTTTTATGTGGAAACCCAATGCGGGAGAAAACAGGGAAATGTTTTTTCTTATATGTATTTAATAATTACATTCATTGGAAGCACCAACTTCCTTTGTTCTCCAACTACAACTAGAAGGAGGCTCTGACCCCCTATATTTTCAAGATACAACTTGAGGTAAGCTACAACTCCCCAATTATCTAGCTACAACCAAAAGGAGGCTACAACCCACTATGTTCTAAAGCTATAACGAGAAGGTGGAAATAACCACCTATCCTTGCCCCATCTTGCTAACCTAAAATATAAGTAAGATAATGAAATCGTTTTCATGCTGTCACTGTGAGATATACCATTGTAAACCTGTATCAACATGTACCACTATCATGTAGCAGAGATGTACCACTACCTTGTAGTCAATATGTACCTATATTCATCCTGTACCAACAAAAATCCACAGATACACGACCTATCTATTTTGCAATGCGTGTATGTACATGCACTATCTATACTATAGAACGTGTATGTATGCAACCTATATGTACTACATCCTACGTATTCCCTCTGAAAACTAGGTTTTTCTTTCTCTAAAAACTCTAACCCTCTCTAGTCTTTGTCACATCAACCTGCAACATGTCACTACGTCCAAATTGTAAATGTGCCCTATACATACATCCTCATACGTATCCTTTAACCAAATACATCTATATCTCTCTATTCATGTGCCATACAAGTGTGTATAGTCATGAACAAGTATAATAACCCTCACATGAACTAGACATCAAACCCTTACTGATAAACAACCTCTAAATACATCAACCACTTCACAAATACAAGCTCTCAACCATGTACCACAAAAAACCTTAACCATATAACAATAAATACAATATGTACCTCAACCCTAACAAGTTTTGATTATTTGGGTTGGTTTTCATTGATCTCAACCCTTGAAGAAAGTCTGGTAGCGAATTACGGTAGCACAAAGGTTTGGGTAATGGACCCAAGTTTGTTTGATGTATAATGGTATGAGTTTTAATATATTTTAAGGTAAGACTATTCTATATGGATAGTACATGTCATTCCATTTCCGGTGGTATGTGGAACGTCACATAACTCCTCACGGTTAGAGAGTTATGATCATGTGAAGTTGGAGAACCCTCATGAGTCATCTAGAAGCCCCAAAAGATCAAAGTAGTCGTAGTGGTTGCAAAGAAGAAATTATTTAAATAATAAAGTGAAGTGATGAGTGTACCATAAGTCAAAGTGGATACAAAATAAATTATTTAAAAAATTAAATTTAATGGAGAAATTACTAAGTGGACAAGTTGTTAGAAGTGGGTTATCCCTAAAATAAGGAAAGTGGTTTAAGATGGTTAGAAGGTAACCCCTTGATGAAGCTACATAAAAGTATAAATAAGAGGCAAGGGTCTCTCATTTTAATTACATGTGATCATATTGAATATCTACAAGTGACTGAGGTAACCAAAGGATATCTAAGGATAACTTCAGAGGGAAGGTGAATTAAAAAAGGCCGAAATTCAAGGGAGGATAAGTTCTTTTGATGATGCTTTCTAAGGTATGTTATTTACAAGTCATCTCACCATTTTCACAATAACGTTTTTTATATAATGATTCAGACTGTGAAATATAGTTTACTTTGAGGAAACATATCCAAGTACCTGTGATAAAAAAATCATCTTGTGGGTTTTTGTACTTTTGGAGTTACACTCCGTGGAAAATAGGGTTTGTAGCTAGTCCTGAAACTAGTCTAAAACAGGTGTTTTGGGTAAAAACGTCATAACTTATTCATAACAGATACAAATTTAGTAAGACAAAATGTATCGGTTATATTAAAGTCTTTAATATTATGTGTACCATTTCCATATCCATATAACAAATATTCCATGCGAGGCTCGCTCTACAAGTTCGCTTTCTAGAATAAGCTAGAATTCAACAAGGTATGCCATTTTTTCTATAACTCTTTTTCTGAGAGGTTCCAAGCAATGAAAATTGGAGGAATTGCATAAAAAGATACTGAAGAACATTGTGTACTATTTTCAAATCTTTATTCATTACAGGTACATAGTTATGATTATTTCAAGTTAGGGTTGTTGACTAATCCAAAATTAGTCATGTGAGACTAAAGTAAAGTTTGATGAAAATTCTAGTCTCTTGTTGTTAAAGTAAGGAAGGTTTGCAGGTATGTGATCATATACAACATGTCTATTATAGAGTTACAAATCATATTTGGATGATGAAATTAATGAGGGATTTTGGTTGAGGCACATGTTAGGTACATGGTTGAGAAAAGTAATTGATGAGTTGGCACATACATGAGGTGTATAGTTGATGATGTTGGTACATCTTGATGACTCATAGTTTATGTGTATTTGATGCATGATTAGTACATATCTAGTGCATGGTTGATGCACTTGTTGATGGTACAAATTGAGGTATAGGTTAGTGCATGGTTGATGCACTTGTTTATGGTACATGTTGATTACATGTTGTTTGGTATATGATGTTACAGGTTGTTTGGTGTAGGTTGATTAGTATAGGTTTACAACAGTATATCTCACAATGATAGTGTGACAGTGGTTTCTTCATTCTACTTCTATGGCAGGGTGATTTTAGCCACCTTCCGGTTGTAGCCGGAGAACATAGGGGGTTGTGGCCTCCTTCTGGTTGTATCCAGAGAATTGGGGAGTTGGAGCTTCCCTTAGGTTGTAGCCTAAGAAAATAGGGGGTTAGATCCTCCTTCCATATGTAGCTAGAAAACAAAGGAAGTTGGTGCTTCCAATGAATGTAATTCTTACATACATATAAAAAAAAGAAAATTATGTGTTTTTCTCCTGCTTTGGGTTTCCATGTAAAAACATTGGTGTACTATGTATGTGTATGATTGCTCATATTTTCATTGTTTATTTACTATGAAACTATTGGATGATAATGCTACATTGATATAGCACTTGCATTTTATGGTTAAAAGGGATTAAATTTTTCTATTACTAATTCACCCCCCTTCTCAGTAATCCAAAAATTGGTATCAGAGCAGGTTCCTTCGAAAATCAGTTTAACCACTAAAAGGTAGATCATGGAGAGAAACAACACGTATAAAAATGGAATACCACAGTTTGATGGACAAAAGTGTGCATTCTGGAGAATAAGGATGAAAACATATATACAGGCACAGGGATTTGAAATTTGGAAATCAGTAGTAGATGGATACAAAGAACCAAAAGTTTGGCCAACAAGTGAAAAACAATGAAACTCAGTCCAAATAATTCCAAAGCCACAAATGCACTTCTAAATGGTCTTGGTGAATCGGTATATACCAAATTTGTACATTGTAAATCTGCTAAAGATATTTGGGACAAACTTCAAAATATTTATGAAGGATATTCAAAAGTCAAAGCAACAAAACTTCAAACTTACAGAGGTCAATTCGAACAACTAAATATGAAGGAAGATGAGAATATTGCATCTTACTTATTACGATTCGATGAAACAGTGAATGCAATCATAGGATTTAGAGAAGAAATTGAAGAATCTGTAATTGTTCAAAAGGTACTAATATCTCTTCCTATGAGATTTGATCCTAAGATATCAAAACTAGAAAAAAGAGAAGATCTAGACTCAATAAGCATGGACAAAATACATGGAATATTCACAGCATATGAAATGAGAATTGAATAGGAAAATCTAAATATAAAAGAAGAATCTTTCAAAGCATCTAAAAGGTGAAAGAAAAAGGTAAAGCAAAAGAAACATAAGAGTAGCAGTGACTTCTTAGAAGATGATGAAGAAGAAGTGGCCAACTTTGTCAGAATATTGAATAAGGGAACTAACGACAGATATAAAGGTAAGATTCCATTGATTTGTTTTAATTGTTATGGTATTGGTAATTTTTAGAACAAATGTCCCCATAAGAAAAATAAGAGGAATCATGAAGATTACTCAAATAGAAAACAAACATATAAAAGAAAAAGAACTAAAAATAAATGTTTCAAGAAAAGATTATGCACCAAAGAGGAAATATCCTCATCAGATGAAGATGAAGTCAGTGAAAGTGAGACATAAAGAGTTATATTCATGGTAGTAGAAGACTCCGATAAAAAACGACACTGAAGAAGAATATGAAGAGGCAGAAGTTGACTGCTGAGAAGAATTGTTGAGTGTCATAGAAGTTATAAGAAGAGAAAAGAAGAAAAACAAGAAGCTACAAGCAGAAATAGACAAGAAAGAAGACAATTAGGAACTAGAACAAATGATCATGAAATTGAATATTCAAATAGAAGAAGATAGAATATTTGAAGAATCACTCAAAGAACAGCTAGAAGAAAGAGACCAGATCATTGGAAATTTGGAAGAAGAGATTGTCACATTGAGAAAGGATCTTCAAAAGAAAAATATGCAGAACAACTCAAAAGTTTTGAATGAAATTATCAGCAGTCGAAAGCCTCATCATGACAAGTCCAAACTTGGATACAATCAGACAGAAAATGGATCAAGCTCCAAAACAATAGAACAAGAAACATATCCAAAAAATTATGCGGAAACAATCAAAGAGGATAGGAAAACCTACAAGGAAGATTATAGGGACACTCCTCCACCGAGAAGATTCATATTTCATAATCAATGACTGATAGAAACAAATAGGACTCAGGAAAAATAAGGAGTCATAAAAGTAACTATTTTAAGAAGATCTTCAACTCTCAGCATCAAACTAAAATTTTTGGTTTATGTTATGCATGTAATAATTTTGGACATAAAGTTGTAAATTGTAGAGATAATAGGAGGAACATAAAAAACTCTGAAATTCATACACAAAATGGTTATCCAAGAAGGCCTATTGAAACACAGAGAAGAAGCTACAACATGTTTGAATCATTGAGAACTGAAGTGGAATGCTACAAGTGCAACAACTTTGGACACATGGCCAAAAATTGTAGAATGGAAATCCCTCCTAGAGAACCACAACAGAACTACAACAGTCCCAGACAAGAACCTCAGAAGATAACATAGATAAGAAAGAAGAATCAGTATAGAAATGAATAATGCACACTCGCTCTACAAGCTAAGAAGAAGAAATGTGGTTGCTATGTTGGCAGTGGTTGTTCAAAACACATGATAGGTGATAAAGACAGGTTGCTTACATTAAGAAAGGAAAGAGATGAATCAGTCTCCTTCAGAAATGATGATTCAACTAAAATCATTGAAAAAGGTACAGTCAGAATTAGAAACAAGAATACCAAGGAAGAAAATGTTCTACTAGTAGAATATATGAAACATAATGTTCTAAGTGTAAGTCAAATGTGGGACCAAGGTCATAAAATTAATTTCGATTCACAAAAGTGCAAGATAAGAAAAGAAGGTTTAGGAAAATTGATTGCAATAGCTGCAAGAAATTCAAACAACATATATGTATTAAGTGAAATTGGAAATGAAAATTGTTGTCTAGGAAAGGAAGATGAACATTGACTATGGCACAGAAGAATGGGTCACATACACTTTAATAACCTTGTCAAAGTTAGAAAAAAGGAAGCATTTAGAGAAATTCTCCAGATCACAAAACCAACCAACACTTTATGCAAGCATTGTCAACAAGGAAAGAAAACAAAGACAATGTTCAAATTAAAAGAATATTCAATGACAAGACCACTAGAAATTGTGAATACTGATCTAGTTGGACCAAATACAACAAAGGGTTTAAAAGGTGAGAAATACTTTACGGTATTAGTTGATGATTATACAATAATGATTGTAGTTTTCTTTGTCAGGAATAAGTTAGAAGCTTTTGAAAAATTCAAGGTCTACAAGGAAATGGTTGAAAATGAAATGGATTCAAAAATAAAATGTTTGAGATCTGATAATGAAGGAGAGTTCACTTCAAAGAAATTTATGGAGTACTGCAGCATGCATGGAATAAAAAGGAAATTATTCCTTGATAGGACACCTCAACAGAATGGAGTTGTTGAAATAAACAATAGGACCGTCCAAGAAATGGCTCGAACAATGCTAATGGATTCAAAATTGACAGACATTTTTTGGACACATGCAGTGCATACAACAGTTCACATTCAAAAAAAGGTAATAGTCATGAGAAACAATGAGAAAAATCCCCACGATCTATGAAAAGGGATACCAGCAAATGTGAAGCACTTCAGAGTATTTGGAAGCAAATGCAACTACATCAAAAGAGAAGATGGCAAAATGGGGAAGTTTGACTCTTGTGTGGAAAAAGGAGTACTTGTTGGTTACTAAAGTACAAGGAAAGAATACAAGTGTTACAATCTAAGGTTGAACAAAGTTGTGGAAAGCATCAATGTAACAATTGATGAAATAGGTGGATGAGAATTAAAGGAAGAAGAAAATGAATCAATGGAACAAATTTACGAAGAAGAAGCAAAGGATGAATAAGAAGTAGAAGGGGGAGATGAAGAGGATAAAACTTAAGTATAAGAGAAAGTTTAGCAAGTGTCTCCAAATAAACCTAGCAAACGAGTACAAAATAATCATCCAGAAGATCAGATTATCGGAAACAAAGATGCATGAGTTGAGACTAGAAGAATAATCTATTCACCAGAACAAATGCACCTAGCACTCTTATCTATGATTGAACCAAGAAGTTTTGAATATGCCAGTAAGGATGAATTCTGGACTAAGGCCATGGATGAAGAATTGGATCAAATAGAGAAGAATGACACCTGGGAATTGGTTCCAAAACCAAAGAATAAGAATGTGATTGGCACAAAGTGGGTTTTGATCAGAAATACAAATTGAATGAATATGGACAAGTTACAAGGAACAAAGATAGATTGGTATGTAAAGGATATGAACAAGTTGAAGGAATCGAATTTGAAGATACATTTTTGCCAGTTGCAAGAATGGAAGCAGTCCGATTTCTTTTAGCTTATGCATGCTCCAAGAATATAAAAGTGTATCAGATGGACGTGAAATAAGGTTTTATGAATGTGGAACTTGAAGAAGAAGTCTACATTGAACAACTAGAAGGATTTCAGTTGTCATAGAACACAAATTATGTGTGTAAATTGAAGAAGGCCTTATATGGTCTAAAACAGGATCCTAGAGCATGGTGCTCTAGATTGGATAATATCTATAGCAGGTAGGGTTCAGAAAAGGAAGTGCAGACAACAACCTCTACATCAAGGTAACTCAAGATAGTATTTTATTAATTGAAGTTTATGTTGATGATATTATTTTTAAAAGTATTGATGATAGGTTAAACCATAAATTTGTAAAGTATATGTAGAATGAATTTGAAATGTCATTACTTGGAGAACTATCCTTCTTTCTGGGTCTTCAGATATGTCAAATCAACTAAGGAATTTGTATTTCTCAAACTAAGTATATCATATAAATGCTAAAGAGGTTTGGAATGGAAGATTGCAAACTGGTTACCACTCCTATGCAAACCAGTTGCAAGTTGAGAAAATATGATGATTCAAAGTCTATAGACCAGAGGGAATACATGTCAATGATTGTGTTAAGCCCTAATATAGGCTCATTACCCCTTAATTGGGGAATATTAGATTAGTAATGCTATTTTATTTATGTCGGATTTAGGCCATTAGTTGTAATTTAGATTAGTAATGTTATTTTAATTATGTCGGCTTTAGGCCATTATTTGTAATTATAC
>ML787073.1:755843-766274 GCA_009831015.1 Picea engelmannii
GGTCCGGAATTGGTAATAACTCGGGCGCACATCTGGACGGCTAGGAAAAGAGCGCTTAAATCTAAGGTTCACATTAGATTTCGGACCCCCCCGTCCGTTATGACTTTAATGGAAGGGGGGGGTCCAAAATGGGTATTAAGGAGCGCGCTAAGATCTGCGGTCAGAAAACCAGCACGCAGATCAATGGATCATGATGAATTTCGGACCCCCTTGGTGTTCTACTTCTAATCAAAGGAGGGGGGTCCAGAAAGAATATTCTTTCCAGCGGGCACATTTTACAGTTGGCATTGTCCTATTGGTCCGGAAGTCTTTTCACCTTATGCCGTCTGACAGCCTCCATCACTCTGGGATGTCATCCTCCACTAAGTCCACTTGTCCCACTTGTTCCCGGGTTGAGTCCCATCCTATAACTGCTATCATTCCTTGCTGTCAGGCCTTTACCCTTTACATTCATGATCAGCCCCCTTCAACGACTTTTACCTCCGATCACTTGCCTCCACGTCACTCATCCGTATGCTTTGGCCACCGTCATCTGCCACCTCATCCCTAGTGGCCCGTTGTCCATTTATTACAGGATAACATATCCGTTATCCTGCTGACCGATCTCCCACGCCAAACCGACCCATTTTTGAATAAAACTACCGTTTCCTTTTTTATTCGTTATTCATCCATCACGCCAGAAACCTCTTATTCCTCCATTGCTTCCGCATCACCTTCACCTACAGTCCAGTTGACCCCACTAACATATTTTTATTGCAGGTACAGTTGCTGAAATGGTGTCAAAGACACGACAAGTGGAAGAAGAAGAGAATTATTTTCTTCCTCCTCTGGTTGACCTGGATAAAATTCCCTTGGTCGATAAAGATCAATTGATAGTAGATACTATTTGCAGTTTTAACTTTTCTGATCTGCAGTCATGGCTCCGGGAGGTGTTCCTGGACCAGAGCGACGAAATTGGACTCTAGGAGTCAAATTTGCCCCTGTATCTTTTTCCCCAAATTCATCATTTCCCCGAGTTTGCCCTCAAATGCCAAGCCCATTACATCCCCGACCAGAAAGCCATTGTTTCTTCCTTTGGAGACGTCCTCTTCTTCATCACCCCAAAAGATATTGACTAGATGATGCAAATCACCCGTGTTGAATCTGCGTCCCCTTTCAACTTAGAAATCCTCAATGAGCTATATCAGAAAATGACCTTCCCTCAGAGAGCTTAGATATTCGATATTTTTCTCCCCACTTCCGCTCCACTCCCGTCCACCAATCCCCCTTACCCTTCTTCCATGTTCTCCACCAAAGAAAATCAAATCATTTCTTCCCTGTGTGCTCTGCTTGGTTACTATTCTGATCAATGGGTAGATGAGCCCATCCTAGGTTTTCTGTCCATTTTCTCAAACGATGAACATCCGACCATGCAGTTCGACTATAGCACCTTCTTGGCCAATAATATCCATGAAAAATTTGTGAATTTCACCACAAAGGGCATGTTTAGGTATTCATCCATTATGGCTTACATGTTCATCTACTTTCAAGCCGACAGGTTCAATTTCTCCATGCAGAAGATAGACGCCGACGGGAGGCCCCAGCCAGTCATAGCGTGGACTTCTCTTCTGAAACATAACTCTGTTGAATACGACTTCAAAGCATTCATTGACAAGTTTTACCACCCTGTGGTAAGTATGTTGAGTGGCATGCCTGAGCCACGAATAAATGATGAAGTCTGAATAATTCTGCATCTCTCGGACAATGCAAAGACATGAGACTAGTACTTGTATCAGAATCACACAGAGATCAGAGTTTACGGGTGCGAATTGGTGCTTTACAAACTCCCTCAATATTTGTCGGTAAGGATTTTTTCATTGGAATATATTAGGCAAATTATGAATTCATATGACATTCATTTTGTCTCCCTGAAGAAAAAACAGCAATTGAGAATCAAGGGGCAGATTGGTTCTTTCATCTGCAATAGTCGAGGCACAGGGGAAGAAGAAAATAGAATGTTGAAGGAGATGAAATTCCCTATGATTTTCACCTGGAACTATGATCCATGTGGGATCATTTCGGAGATGAGGGTGAAAAATAAGAATGTCCCTTATGCACATGAGTCCAAGCCGAAGATCGAGAAATTCGCAAATCAGATTGAATGGGAGCCCAACACTTTGATGGACGTGGAACAACCAGTTGATGTGGAAAAATAGGGGCCCTCGACAAGTGCACCACCCACTACCACACCTCATTTTCCCAAGGAGAAGAGGCCTCGATAGGAATCATCTCCTCCTGTGACAGAGGTGTCATCAGAAGAATTTCAAATACACTCCAAAAAGCCAAAGACCATTTCAACACCTGGTGCGATAGTAGAACAGGAAGTTTCTACTACCACAGTGACCAACACAGGGGTCAAGCCAGTCACTCTACCTTTCGGTTCGAGTCAGCACAAGGGAGTTACAACAGCATTAAAATCCACAGATTCTCCCTTAGATACTCCGTCGAGTAAGACTGCACCCAAGTTGGGCATTTTTGAAAAGTATGATTTGATCAAGAAGAAAAACCAGACTCTCACTAGCAGCACGTATGCCCAGTTTCAGAAGCAGTCGTCCACAGCTCAGCATAGGCTTCTTTCAGCATTTGACACAGAAAAATGTAGGATGCATATGGCTTACCTCCAAGCACAAGTGTCGGATCCTAAGGTGATATCAGATTACAAAAGGGACACCTTTGAGTTTCAAGCGAAAGACGTGCATCCAGCAGATCAGATGGATCTGCACAAGAAAACTGGGGAGATGGTTTTCCACACTTTGGCCCACGCTTCAGCTTCTACATCAAAGTTTCGGGTAGCTTTGAACAATGCCCAGAGGCAACTTAAGCTGGAAAAAATATAATCTTTCACGAAAGACAATAGAGTAAAGACGTTGGAGGAGCTGGTCCTCAAGATCGGTTATGACCCTGCGAACGTCAAGGCCGCCGAAGAGATGATTAAAAAGAAAAATGTTGACATCGTATCCTTAACAAAACAACTAAAGCTCCCTCCAACAGAGGACCCATGGGCAAAGGCGATAGCCGAAAAGGAAGGGGAAAAGGATGAGATGTTAAAGTTACTCATGGAGCAAAATGCTCAGCTAAAGGAGATGGAGGCTGAGATGGAAAGACTGCTAAAAGAGAAAGAGCAGGCAAAGACAATGGAAGGCATCCCATTAAGTGCTATCCCGATTGTAGGATTGAGCACAGCAATAATGACGGTCGTTCCATCTGCAGCATCAGTGCCACTACCAGAGGGAACAATAGACCTAGCCAAGTCTATGGAGAGAATGAACCTACAAGAGTCAGAAATCAGCAGGCTTAAGAAAGAAGTGGAGAATCTCCAAGAGCTAAAGACTTCTTTCCAGACAAGTCTATCCAAAGAGAAACAGGTGAATGAGCAAATCAGGAAGGAGTTATAGTAGCTCCAGAAATAGACAATGGAAGGAAAGAGTTTGGCTGAGGTCAAAGAGATTGTGTGGACAGATATTTCCAAGTCTATAAATGAAATCTGGCCAATGGTTCAAATCATGTTTGAAAAAAATGAGTTGCTCGAGAGGAGCAAGCAGGCTGTGGAGAAAATCAGAATGGAGCTGGGAGATATGCCAGCCCAAGCAAATGAAATCATAAGGTTCTTGAATTCCAAGACCAGGGAGGAACTTTAAGAATTAAAGATTGAGGACAGGACAGAAACTATATTGGAGGTGAAAAGGGTTCTAACCAAAAGAGGTCTAATGCTTCAGCTTGAGGAAAAGATTCAAGTCATGGATCAAGGAGTGCATAAGTTTTTCAATAAGATAGATGCTCTTCAAAGGAAGGGCCTGTCTGGTCTGAAGGTCATTAATGACAAATTAATGACACTCCCTTATTATAAGAAAAGGTTGACTGAAGTGTCTAAGGACAGTTCCAAGTTTGCAGGTATACAGGGAAGCATCACAAGAAAAGCATTCATGGATGCCTTGCAGTTGGATATTAGTATCCAACATGAGATTAAACACATATTCGTCATCAAGCCTACATTTCCTAAATATACAGACATGGATGAAGTGTATCGGATATTGCTTAAAGTCACAGTGCCAGGTCATCTCAGATGGAAATAACTGTGTGATCTACTAGGTTAGCAGATGAGCTATCACAATCCAGTCACCTATCCAGTCAGAAGAGGTTGCGAAGGCACCTCGCCAACGGCCTACCCCAAAGTTCTGCAAACAGTTGTATCGAGTCATCAAGCAGTTTTGATTAGTTAAGTTAGTTAGACTTAAAATAGCATGAGCATGTCCTGATCAGTTATGACATGAACGTTTGTATTTTGTATTATAAATACTTCATTTTCTGAAGTATTGAGGGTTGTTGATTCACACACCCTATTGCTATCAAACTGTACTATTTTTTAGAAAGATTGGCCATTAATAAAGAAGAGCCATTTACAAGATTCTTGTGTATGTTCACTGGTGATGTTAATTTTCTAAGTGAATGTTTTCCTTTCTCTGTAATCATTTTGTTTTCTGAAACTAATCTTTATGAATAGCATAATGTTGCAGGATTTATCTTTGATACCCTGTTTCCAATTCTAAATATTTTAGTGTTTTTCTTCCAATATCTTCAATTAAGAAATTCTTAACTGCTTGTTAGTTGAAGTTATTTTCCTTATCTTTTCCTCTGTCCATCATTTTAATTTATAAAGATCCAGTGAGTGTATTATCTCGCCCTGTGAAGGTTTTCTTTGGCATTTCTGGTTGTATCGATTATTGGCTTGAATACAGACCCCATAGCCCAATGGATGTGTAGACTATCTCAACCAACTACAAAAACTCTTTTACAACAAAACCAACAGTTCCTTTAGCCAGCCTAATATCTGAAATCAAAACAAAGCTAAATCATATAGAGAGATCCCTCTCTGAAGCTATAAGGGCTAGATCCCATCTTTAAAAGCGGTTGGTTAAGGTTACCTTAGTAGATTTCTTCTTTTTCAACCTCTTGGAAATTTACCAAGTGCTAACATAATTGGCGACTCCACTGGGGACGAACTAAAACTGACAATCTCAAGTTTTCTTCCCCCTAAAAAGAGCTTTTGATTCTAAGAAAAATTGATGTTTAGAGGTTGATTAACTTTGTATATATCATTTTCAGACTCATAAAAATAAAATATATATATATATATATAACCAAAAAGAAGTTTTGGCTCCCAAGAAAATCCACACTCGATCTCATCCAGACCCAGAACCCTCTACAACGATAGATAATCTCGAGCAGTTGTTGAGGTGAAAGACCTTAGCTTCCATTTCAGCGAGTTATACTCCCATTCATAAATCTCCCTCCTTTTCTGGAGAACCAGATATCTTTCAAAACCTTGATCTTGATCTTCGTCCACCACGAAACCTTGTTAGAACACAGTCTGAAACCTTTGTGTCTAAGCTCATTTTTTACCCAACTGTGTTGCAACCCCGAACCCCCAAAGTCTTGTCTCCTACGACTAAACTACAAATCACTATCTCAGCACCGCCCAGTCCTTCATCGTCCTCGTCTTCCACCACTACCTCTCCAACCACCCAGGTTGTCGTCCCACCTCCTCTGCCCATCATGGTAGCTCGGTATGCCCCTTTGGTGTTGGCCGCACCACTACATGTCATGCCCCAAGACTACCAGACTAGACTTCCACAGTTCGATGCGACCGAAACATTAAGTGCACAACAACATGTGGATAAAATGAACGATTACTTTGATTTACAAGAAGTTGACAAAGTGGACGTTCAAATGAGACTGTTCACCCAGAGTCTGACAGGAGACATTAAGAAATGGTTCAAATATTTACCCGCCGCATCAATTCCTGACCTTGTCGCGTTCCAAAGAAGTTTTCTTGACAGATGGGAGGTAAAGAAAAACCCTCTCCAAATACTGTCAGAATACGAAAATATAAAAAGAAATCAAGGTGAAACGGTCCAAGATTATTGCACCCGATTTAACAACTTGTATAATGCAATCCCAACTGAAATCAAACCTCCCCCGGGTTTGGCATTGATTAAATTCCCTGATGGATTCGATGCTAACATGTCTTACCAATTAAGAGAAAGAAATGTTGCCACCCTTGAAGACATGTAGAAAAGTGCTATTAGTGTGGAGGCTAATCTGTTGGCGAAAAGGGCTCGTCAAAGGACCGAAAGGAGAGTCACGATCAAAGAAGAACCTTCCACGTCAACCACAGATTCCAAGCTGGATTCTTTGACCCGAATGGTGGAATTTATGATGGAAAGAATGAATTTATCCGACAGAAACCCTCCAAGGGACAACGCACCTGCTCCCCATATTCAGAACCCCAATTTCAGGAGAAACCCTCCTCAGATTAGACAGAGAGATCCTAGGGATCAAAGAGAGCAGAGAGGCCCAGATCAGCCGATTAGACCTCCTCTACAGGAAAACTATGCTGATGAAGGGGGAGAGGTGATTGAGGAATTGGAAAACACTCATATCAATCTCATGGGCATTCACGACAATGAGGCCATTTTCCTTACTCAAGAAGAGCAGGAACTCTTTCTGCTAAATCAGACAAATGTGAGTGAGGAGGCCGAGGATGCAGGACAACAGGCCTTTGAAAACACCATTTTGGAGGTGCACCGTCAATACAATCTGCGAATTAAGAAGGCAGAAGGAAATTCCTCGAAAAAGATGACCAAAATACAGAAGGTAGATGATACTGAGAAAACCCTGGAGCCGACTACTACTGAAAAAACTCCTGAGAAGACCACTGCTGAAAAGTCTTCTGAGAAGGGTAAAACCAACACTCCAGTGAAGAAAAACATCACTATACTGAAAATACCTGCACATCCCAAAGGTTCACCTATTAATCCACCCAGTACTTATGAGTGGAAGAATATGGTGGTTCAACCAGAATCAATGGGTCAGACACGAGCTCCTGCACCTTTTATCCTGGAGGGAGAATTGGCCAAAATTAAAATTCCTATCCCACTTACTGAGTTGATGAGTAGAGGCGGTTATTGTTCACAGGTACTAAAAGCATTAGCCATTGAACCTGACATAGGCACCAAGGCCTTGACTGTCGGATCAGTGACTCATTCTGACACTGTGAACCTTACGGATGATCATCCCGAACTCCTTTTCAGACCTGAAGTTGATGGTCGAGATGACACTGGTGATGTAGCTCCCTTTTACATCAGTTTGAACATACACGACTTGATATTTCATAATGCCATGTTGAATTCAGGTGCCTCACATATTCTGATGCCTAAAGCAGTAATGGAAAAATTGGGACTAGAGGTCACCAAACCATACAAGGATTTACACTCCTTTGACTCTAGAAAAGTCAAATGTATTGGGCTGATCAAGGACCTATGCATCACCCCGGTTCAGATCCCTTCAAAAAGCATGGTAATGGACGTGGTAGTTGCAGACATTTCTCCTAAGTATGGAATGTTGCTATCCCGATCTTGGGGAGCCAAGTTGAAAGGAACCCTACAGCTGGACATGTCTTATGCCACTATTCCAGTGTTTGGACAATAGAGGAGGTTATATAGAGAAACACTAATGAAGTACATGGTCAGCAGTCAAGAGAAACCTCACAATTACCCCCTTTACTCTGCTCATTCCCATTTAGATTCATTCATCTTGTACAATGATGGAGATACCGAAGAGCCAGATACTCAGTTTATGGAAGATGTAACTAGTCAAGATGAAGGTCCAGAAAGAGGTGAAGCAGCAAAGATGAAAAATGTAATCACTGAAGATTTCTCCACTGATTTCTGGAGTATGGATTTTGATGGAGCTTTGAGTAAATAAGGAGCAGGAGCTGGAGTCTGGTTGCATAATTATTGAAAAAGGTATTCAGAAAATCATTCCTATAAGTTAAATTTCCACTGCACTAACAACGTTGCCGAGTATGAAGCTTTAATGCTCGGTCTGAAGCTGTTGAAAAAAGTTGGTGCTAAGCAAATAATGGTAAGAGGTGACTCTGAATTAATTATTAAACAAATTAAAGGTGAATATGCTGCTAAACATCCACGCCTTAGAGCCTACAGGAATGCTATTCTTGATGCATTGAAGTGTTTTAACGAGGTTGACTTGCAAGTAATGCTGAGAGGACAGAATATTCTGGCCGATGGATTAGCTATGTCAGAAGCTTCCTGCAAGATTCCTTTCCGCCAAACTCGCCCATACACTGTTGAAGTGAAATGCAGATCGACGGTTCCCGATAATATCAGGTACTGGCAGGCATTTGGAAATGACGACCAGATAGAGGATTTTCTACAATGCAAGAATGATTTTGAATGTACAAACATAGATTTAGAAAATGAAAATGAGAATGTAAATAATTCTGAGTTTGAAATAGATAGTGTTAATACTGTAAATACAGTAGGTACAGAAGATACAGTAGATTCAGGAGAGTTAGGGGAGGATGAAATGGATGTTGATGTTTTACAATTGAAAAGCAATGTTTTACCTAGAGGGCTTATCCCTTTAGAATATATGTTTGACAATGACGATGTAGCTAAGAAACCAAAAATAGAAGCTCATGGGCAAGAGGTAGAGGACTGCAATATAGGAACTGAAGAGAAGCCTAGGATAGTCAAACTGTCCAAATCTTTACCCCCAGAAAAAAAGCTTAAGTATATTGAGCTATTCAAAAAATATTCAGACGTCTTTGCCTGGGGCTATGAAGATTTGAAAGCCTATGACACCAGCATCATACAACACAGGATTCCCATAAAGGAAGACCAGAAACCGTTTAGGCAGAAACTTAGGAGGATAAATCCCAAGTTACTTCCCTTGATAGAAAAAGAGATTAAGAAAATGTACGATGCCAAGATCATAGTCCCACTACATTTTTCTAAATGGGTATCTAATTTAGTCCCTACACGTAAGAAAACCGGGGAAATCAGACTCTGCATAGATTTCCAGAATTTGAACAAAGCATCCTTAAAGGATAATTACCCCTTGCCTAAAATGGATCACCTCCTGCAAAAGGTGCTCAGGTCTAGTCGAATTTCGTTGTTAGATGGTTTCTCAGGTTACAACCAGGTCCTAGTTCACCCAGACGATCAAGAGAAAACCGCTTTCACCACACCTTGGGGCACTTTCATGTATGTGAAGATGCCTTTTGGTTTGATGAACGCAGCAGCCACGTTCTAGAGGGCAATGGATATTGCCTTCATAGAAGAGTCAAGTAAGTTTATTGTCATTTATCTAGATGATGTGACTGTTTTCTCAATCTGATGATGAACACCTGTGGCACCTTAGACGAGTTTTCGAAAAGTGTAGAAGGTTCGGGATTTCTTTAAATCCCAAGAAATGTCTTTTTGGGTTAGAAGAAGGAAAACTGCTAGGACACATAATCTCTAAGGAGGGAATCAGAATTGACCCCAGCAGAATAGAGGCCATACTAAAGTTAGAACACCCAAGAAATCTAAAAGAACTACAGTCTTTTATAGGGAAAATTAACTTTCTTCGAAGATTCATTCCTAATCTAGCTGAGCTCGTCCGAAATATTACAAACATGCTAAAAAAGGATGCAAAAATAAAATGGGACTCTGAGTCCAGACAATCCTTCGAACAAGTCAAACAAGCACTCACAGAAGCCCCAGTTTTGATTAGTCCTGATTTCACTAAAGATTTCTATCTTTTTTCTTTCGCCTTTGAACATACTATAGCAGTTGTGTTACTACAGAAGAACAGTGAAGGGTATGAACAACCCATAGCTTTCTTCAGCAAAGCTTTAAGAGATGCTGCCCTGAACTACAATATCATGGAGAAGCGGGCTTTTTCTTTGGTAAAGGCTATAAAAGACTTCAGGGTCTATATTCTCCATTCCCACATCATAGCTTATGTTCCAAACGCGGTAGTAAAATATATCTTGACACAAGACAACCTGGATGGGAGAAGGGGAAAGTGGATTGCAGTTATTCTAGAATATGACATAGAGATTAAGCCCACAAAACTAATCAAAGGCCAAGGCCTTGCCAAACTGATGGCTGAATCTAACTTCCAAGATCTTGACATTAATTTTCTAGATGTGGCAGATGAACCAGGCGAGATGGCGACTCCAAATGTTAGAGAGGTTTTTCTAAACTCTCCATGGTATGTAGACCTTATTTTTGTTCTACAAAACTTACAAGCTCCCCCTGGTTTAACTAAAACTAAAGCTAGATTTTTAAAGTTGAAGGCATTGAAATTCTATATTCTATAAGGAAATTTGTATTGGAAAGACCCTACAGGTATTCTTTTAAATTGTTTACTGAAAGATGAAGCTGATAAAGTGTTGCAGGAGTTGTTGGAAATATGGCTACAACAGAGATGACGCAGATGATCAAGGTTGTCATTGATGGCAATCGATTGTTTATGAAGAACAGATGCTGAAACACGCTGCAATACAAATGTAAACTGCTGCAACACAAATGCGAACTGCTGCAA